>VVHJ01045911.1:0-11815 GCA_015107715.1 Tylochromis polylepis
CACACACACACACACACACACACACACACACACACACACACACACACACACACACACACACACACACACACACACACCAAAAAAAAGAACTCCAGACCTTTTAAACACAAAAACATTTGCATTAGACACAAAACATTTAAAAGACAACAGCTTGGGAATAATAAGGTGAAATAAAAAAAAAAATCAAACAGAAACAGAAAAATTATTGCGTGAGAGTAATAAAAGTCTTCCTTTTTCGGCAGAGTATCTATTAACCATAAATAGAAGTACATATGATACATAGCCTGCAGGTTTATCCGAGCGGAAGTGGAAATTACATGATGAGTGGCTGAATGGGTCTAGGCGGAGGTGAACAATTAATATTCCCAAGGGAACACATAAGAAACTGAGACTGTTGTGAAGGACTGCACCAATGAGATAAACCCAATTCTGCTCAATATTAATTTGATCTCTTTACAAGCTCATTGGTGCGGGCCTCCACATCAGTCACAGATATTCATACAGCCCCATGGGAAACTTAAGTGCCCACCCCATTCTAGAGTATATACAGAGAAACTCTCATTGTTTTCTTTCTTTATTTTGCAACATGCATGCACATCTTCCCACACCTATCTGGGCAGGTCCTGTCTCCACCCTCAGGTGGTAGATTTTGTTTTCCTGTCTTTCAGCCTGATTCCCATCTGCAACACCAGAACTAGTTTATATATGGAGCTGCTCGAGCTTCCATTCCTTAATAGATTACCACTCTCAGGAGGTTTGGCAATCAGGCTCCGAGAGAGCTTCTCCGCATTCTGCTGTTTTCCCCAGTGTTTAAGTTTGTGTTATTCTTTGGGTGAAGGACAAACCTTCCAACCAGATTTGTTCACCTGTTCCAGTTGAGTTGGTCCCTCTTGGTGGAAAATAGCCCTTTTATTACTTATCTCTCATTCTCATTTGTGTCCACCCTCCTATGTCTCCCAGTGGCTTCAAGAAACAAACCCATGGCCCTCGGTCCTCGGTATAGCCCGCCCCATCTCTCTAAGTAAGCTAAACTCCTCCAAGCCAAAATATCCTCGGAATCAATTTTGTACCATCACTCCACAGTAGCCTCACTGGACAAAGAGTTCCCAAGTCCCCTGGCTGACACCATTTTCTGGATCATGAATATGTTGCAGTCAGTCTCTGATCAAACCTCTTTGTGTCAATAAACCATTTTCAGTATAACACAGTCTTGTTTGGATCTTTCCTGAGACATCACTGGCCACCACTGGCACTGACACTTTTTTCAATAACATGTAAACCTAATTTTTAAAAAGTGGCTTTATCAGTGTACTACTGTTTGAACCATTTCCACCTCATAAAACACATCCTTGGATGCAACTGTAAACATTATCATGGGAGTATTCCGGGGTGGTCACATGTTTCAGGTCTTTGAACTTCACACATCCTCTCCCCGGTGACTCAGCTGTGGCTGACTGGGCCACAGCTTGACTTCAGGTTGGGTCTCCTCTCTGAATCCCAGATGCCTTGCTGATATTCTTGATAGTTCAGCTCCTTGACAGTTCCGTGAAACTGAGTTAGCTCAGAGCCTTGAAGAGAATGCCCCAGAAATCCTCCTCTGCATCCAGCTTTAATGGGCATGCATCCTGACACTTTACCCTGCTACTGGCAGACGATGACCAGTTATTCATACGAGGCCCTCTTTCTTTTTTCTTTCTTCTTTTTTTTTTGCACTTCCTCCATGCAATCCTCCCACAGCATTGTCAGTTTCACTAGTGTGATATTTTTGGTGGCCTCTGTGACCAGGAGAATGTCTGGCCTCAGGGCAGCTGTAACTGTGCAGTGGGAACTTCAGATGGCTCTCTAGAGAATACTGCACATTGTTATGCCCACTAAAACGGTTATTTTTGGAAATTATGCTACAGCATGTAATGTTACACTGACCTTTTGTTGATTCAGATTGCTTCAGACTGGATGGCGCTATAGATTTTTTCTTGCAATTGATTTACACCAGAGGAGGCTGGTTCATAGAGGCAGAGGAGATTGCTCCTCCTCTGTTTTTGAAATGCAAGAGGAAGGCATCTAGATAGATTGATATCTCCCTCTTGCCTCTGAAAAACAACAACAACAACAAAAAACAACAATAATGAGGGGAAAGAGTAATTTATGTAAAGTGGTGTTTGGGGCGGAGAAGGTTTTATATCTCTGGTATAAATTTAATGTGTATATCTGTTAGCGATTTGAGAATATAGATGAGAATATAATGGAGCATGTCTTTAACCAATCAATAACCACAAGAAAATTCTGACATTATGTTTGTATGATGTCAATTCACTAATTTTAGCTTGATTAAGATAAAAATACTGTCGCTTTAAAGGAAGAAGGCTCTGGGTTTAGGCTTGTGTGCGCAGTATGCATGTTCTAGCTGTGCTGGTTTCCTCTGTGTTCTCCATCTTCCTCCAAAAGTCTAAAGACATGCATGTCATGTTAATTGATCTAAAAATTAGAGAAAGTGTATTGGACAAAGTGTTGTATCAATATAAGAGGTTAATGGGGCTAAGTGCTTTGAGTAGTTGATAAGCATAGCAAAGCCAGTGCTTTTCAATTAGTGAGTATAGCCTTTTTACTTTTTAAGATTTGCATTTTCTTTTTAATTATTGAGAAGTTCCTAGCTACCATGCATAACACAACACAGCCAACAGTTAGCGTGCTGTAGCTGTGTTACAGGGTTTTTATGCTAACAAGAATGCGTTTTGATTTTGGGTGCAGCAGGATGAGAGCAGACATAGCGCTCCCCTCTGCTGCTTCACCTGCCTCTGCTGGACTTAGGCGTACTGGGCTCATGGCATTAAGAAAGTTCTGTCTTGTTAAAAATCCCAGATCCACAGGTCTGCATTTGTTTACAGCGACCTGTGACCTAATCGCACAAAGGCTTGTAATAACAAAAGTTATTGTTCATTTTGTTGTGAGACAACTTGAACTTCTGCAGCTCATCATGACCAGACCAACTGTCTGATTTAAAAACCTAACAAGTGTTAGAACCTATAACAATCTTCCAAAATGGTCTGTTTCTTATCTTGTTCCCTCTATCTTCATTTTTCTCCATCTCCATTTTTCTGCATGAAGTTATGACTCATTAAGGTTTTATTCCCCCTCTTGGAAAATCTGTACCCTGTACCCGTACATATACTTGTATTTCAACATGGGAAGGTGCATGTAAACCTATGTGTCATCCATTTTTGATGACCACATAGAGTTATCCACACAGCCTCCACCTGGTTCCTTCAGGCAGCCTCCAAGCTCCAGATTTACTGAGGCGTTGTGCCAGAACAAACTGTGTCTTGACTTTTTTTTTTTACCTCAATTACACACTAGTTCAGCCATTCCTAAAGCTGAAGACAAGCTGAAGTCTTCCCCCTAATTAAGAAAGTGATGCATTTCCTTGAAAAGTGTGTTCAAAACACATAAACAAAACAAGCTGTTGGCTATCAGTTGCTAATGCTACCCAGTCATTTGCAAAGTGTCAAGGCTAATGTGTAACCCACCTGCCACTGGGACACAAACCTCAATACAAAAGCAATATTAAAGGTCAGAGTAATGAGTAATATAACAAACTAACCACCTCATATTACTAGTTTTAAGTCACTTTTTATATAAATAACTAAGTTTATATGAATATATAACTGTACATATTTGCGAGTAATTTCAAACTGAATTTCTGTTATTATCACAGCCCACCTGCAGTACCCTCATGTCCCATTAGGGGGCCCCCATCCCAGACTTCGGGAATCACTGCTCTAATTGAACATGTCAGGACCATGGACAGCGCACAGATGATCGTTTTTAGAGGTGAACCTGCATAAATTCAGCTGCATGCAGTTTGACAATACGTGAGATACAGATATCGTATACATGCACACACACAACATTTAAAAAAAAAAAAATCCAGCATAAAAAAGTTGTGGTGGTATTTCTAACACCAATAGATAATCAGGCATTTCTGGTTTGTTTTATCCTTGAAGTGATCCACGTTGTCTTAATACAAGACTGCTACAGAACGCAATGTGAAAATATTGTTGCACAGCTTACAGTCCTACACTGGCCACCATAGGGCTACATTTAACGTACACGTGTATGACCTTTATTTATGTGCTTTTCTGATTACAATTAACAAGCTGCGCCTGCCCTGTTAGTAAATTGCTTGCAGCTGAATATCATCTCTTGGTTTGCGACCTTTCTCTAAACTGCAGGTCTCTTGGCAGAATGGGCATGTTATTTTGACACCCGTCAGTGCTATTTGCTCACAAGCTTAACAAACCTGGCCCCAAATGGCAGAGAAAGTAATCTGATACACACCTCTGATCTCTATTTAAGAAGGGCTTACTTTATAACTTATCCTGGATAAGCTGGAAAAATTCAGAACCTTAACCTGAGAGGTGTATTTGTAACATAAAAGCACATCAGAAATGAGTTTGCAGGATACTTTCTGACACAGCAGTGAAATGAAAGAAAATGTGCGATTTTTCTTTTTTTTGGGTCTGTGGTAGTTGTTCCACTGGCATGGCATGCTGGCACAGACTGTACCGGGATCTGCTGATTGTGTTAGTAATGCTCCATGTTAAACAGATGGGACAAAATGGAGGGAACAGCGCGGTGCTTGTGTGTCTGACCTAGCGATGCATTTTAACTGAAAAAGCAGTCAGGGAGCCTGAGCAAAAATACCACCCAACTGGTGCTGAAAATAAGCAGCCTCTCTTGCCTGTCTGGTGTAATTCTCACAGTGTTCAGCCTCTCATGAAATTATTAAGTCGAAAAAAAAAAAAAATCCTGTAGGGATTTCTCTGCCTTGCCACCAGTCTTTCTCCTGATCAGTCTAGCACAGCATGATATATGTAGATGGTCTCGCGGCTCATCTGTCATTTAAAGAAGAGACTGTCTGATTCCACCTGGCTGGGAAATGCACACACTGTTCTGCATTCATCTACCCCAAGCCCTGCCCTGTACACACCCACCCTGACACACACAAACCAGCGGAAACAAATGGACAAAGCTTACTTTGTGCTTTAAATGAATGTTGCACTGGGGCACTGCTGTCATAGCAAATCACAGTAACACTCAGCATGCCTCTATGCCTCTGTTAAAAGAACACCATGAACTCCCTCCCATTCATCCATACACTGTCTCAAGCGCCACAGTACAGGAAAATAGGACACTTTTATTGAATCCACAGTTGCATGTTTTTTTATTATGCATCTAGTACACAGCATTTAGTGGCCTCATTTAGAGCAGATGATGTTATATTACAGCGCATGCGACTGTCTATACTTCATACCAATGGAAAACATCGAATCAAGGGTGCATATGTGAGCGTTTGTCTCTTTGAATGTGCTCACATTAGTGCACCTGTGCCATATATGGAACTTTTATGCGTTATGAGCTTGGTCTCATTCCCAACTCGTCACACATGGGACACTTGTTCAGAACCAATTAGTGTTAATTTTGAATGCTGTGGGTGCAATTTAGCATCATTTTCAACACGCAGGGTTGATTTTTAACACAAACCTTGATCTTTTCCTCAACCTCACCAAACATTATTTCTGGTGCTTTAAACAGAGCCAAACAGAAAGCAAACTAAAACAGCGAGAGAAGATATGAACTGCAGTCCTGGGTAATTTACTTATTCCCATGACAGTTGCATTAAACCTAGTACTGTCAGAAGGCCGGGGTTTTGCGTCCCCTGTGGGAGCTTTGTTTTTGCACTTATTTTCATTATGTAATTAATCACTTGTTAGTTCTTTTTTTCCTTGCTGTTTTATTTCATGTGTACTCATTGTTGGGCTAAACACCACAACTATTTGGTCTTGAAATAGATTATGGTTTTGTTTATGAATTACTGTTTATGAAACTTTAATGCCAACAGGTCCTGTATGTGATAATTTGGAGGAAATCTTAAAAACCTTCCAGCAGGCTTATATTCTGCTGTCTTTATTTTGATTCATATATGTCAGAATAGACGTTAAAATTACAAAAAAAAAAGATCTGGTGATTTTTATCATCCATCCATCTTTCCAAAAGCTTTTTACAGCCCATTTAAAACAAGAGCACTCAGAGAGCACAACTTCTCAAAAGGCAAGGGCTAGACTAAAACTTTTATGATATGACGTTAGCCTGTTTTTTTCAAGGTTAACTTTGACCTTGGACGCTAATAATGAAGGTCAAGGTCAAATGCTTAGCTAACCAAGGTTCTCATGTCCCCCAAGGCCTAGCATATTTTTGTGAAGTCTGAAGACAATCTATAAAAAGTTGTAGGTATTACAACATTTTTACTGATTTTCACATTTGCTGTGACTTTGACCCTGACCCAGTTTTCACCTGTATGAAAGCTCAAGCAGTTGATGTTATCCAGCATAAAAAAAAATAAATGAAAATGTCGTCTTGAAAATTGTGCATGATAGACTGCTATCAAAGAGACATACAGACAAACAAACAGAACAGATGTCATACTCCCTTGCTTCAGGAGCAGAACTATTAACCCGAGATCTTTTTTTAACACTGTGCAGTTCTGGAAGGCAATTCACTTTTACAGCACTGTCATATATACAAACCCTACCTACCTTCCTCTGTCTTCCCCATCCTTAAGGATCTCAAATTTTTTCTCACAAGGCTTCGCACCCAATCAACCCAAGATACAAACGGCCATTTTTGCAATTTTTGAGCGCAGTGGCAACATTGTCCCTGTTACTAGTCAGTGTGCCATTAAAATGCCTGTGAATCTGTTATTTATAATGTCAAATAGTTAAAAAAAATGTTGCTATGAAGGGAAACATCCCACGCAGGGCCCATTTTCCCTCTCTATTCCATGTCTCTTTCATCATCTGAGTTTGTCCTCACCTCTCTCCTTGCTTTAGCCTTTCCATATCAATCATTATTTTATATACACTTCATCAAAGCAGCTTCAGGGCAAAAAAAGCAACACAAAACCTCAGCAGGGGCTAGGGTTTGATTTCTTACATAGATCCAAACCTAATGGGGGAGTCTTGTTTTCCTGCTTGAAACAATCTACATTAATCCTACTCCCATGGAGAGCTCTAGCTGAGGTGAGAAGTTTTGTTCCACTCTTTGACCAAATGCCATCGTATGAAGTGGAGACGTGCCAACCTCAAGCTTTGATGTATCAGCAAATTAGTTAGAGAGCTGCCTTATACTTTTCTAATTCCAGCCAAATAGCAAAGTAGGTTATGTACACACATGTAACAGATGTGCCACACATATCTTCACATCTGTCTTTGGACTTGTGTGAATCATAGCTATACCAAACCGGGTTTATAAAGTACCCAACTGAAAACAGCACAGCCATTAGGATTAGGACGGCACCTCACAGCACAACAAAAGTACTATATATTCTACACAGGTAAGATGTCAAAACTATACTCAGATACACAATGCCTGTTTTAGTCTCATTGAGTAAAGATATCTACATCATAACTGCACAACATTTTACTTGTCAGTGCAAATATCTAATCAGCCAACCACATCGCAGCAAGCCAGTGCATTTAGGCATGTAGACATTGGCAAGACAGCCTACTGAGGTTCAAATGAGAGGTCACAAGAGTGGGGAAGATTGCGTATTTTAAAAGACTTTGAATGTGTTGGTATTTAAGATACTGGAAATCTACTTTTCCCACACAACCATCTCCAGGGTTTACAGACAAAGAAAGAAAATATCCAAGAATATGTCTAGACTGCTTGAATGTGATAGGAAGGTGTGAGTAATACAAATATTCTCTTGTTACAACCAAGGTACACAGAAGAGCATCTCTGAATGTACAGCACCTTGAAGCAGATGGGTTATAGCAGCAGAAGACCGCACCAGGTGTGACTCCTGTCAGCTAGAAACAGGAAGCTAAGGCTACAGTTTGTATAAGCTCACAAAAAATGGACAACAAAAGATCTCAAAAATGTTCCCTGGTCTGATAGGTCATGATTTCTGCTGTGACATTAAGCTGATAGGCTCAGAATTTGGCATAAACAACATGAACACATGGTTTCATCCTGCTTTGTAGCAGTTCAGGCCGCTGATGGTATAATGATGTGGGGAATTTTTTTTTCACACATTTTGGGCCCCTAAGGACCAAATGAGCACTATTTAAACACCAAAGCCTACCTGAGTATTGTTGCCGACCAGTTTCATTCCTTTTATGATCACACTGTACCCATCTTCTGATGGCTGCTTTCAACACACCATGTTACTTGCCTCAAATCATCTCAAACTGGTTTCTAGAATATGACAATGGGCTTACTGTGGCTCAAATGACCAACACAGTCACCAGATCTCAGTCCAATAGAGCACTTTTGGGATGTGGTGGAACAGGAGATATCATGAATGTTTAACAGACAAATCTGCAGCAACTGTGTGAGGCTATCATGTCAATATGGATCAAAATCTCTGAGGACCTTGTTGAATCTATGCCATGAAGAATTAAGGCAGTTCTGAAGGTTAAAGGAGGTCCAGTACTAGCAAGGTCAGACTAATGGAGCAGCTAGTGAGTAAATGCTGCCTCTTAAATATAAATGTAATATTGCGTTAATGGTAAATGTAAGGTTGAACTCTTTCAGTTGCTAATGATATTGTTTCAGCATACATAAATAGAACAAAAGACATGTAGCTTTAGCAGGTGGTAATAAACATATTTACATGGACACTGTAAAAAAACAAACTTAAACACTGAGTACCACGCTCTTTTCCCCTGACAACAGACCTTGCTGTTCTCTGCTCTTTTAGAACAGAAGCACTTTGTTAGCCTCTGCTAATGCCTGTCTGTGCGCGTCCCAAGAGATATTCATGCCGGGTAAATGTTCACATTTTAGATATAAGGCAACACAGAATATCTTTAAATGCCTCTATTAGCAAAATATGAATAATTCAGCACCTGTGGACCTACGTGTGATATATTTAAAATAGGGTGAAGGCATGGAGTTGATGATTTATGATCACTAGGGTCAGGTGGGGGGGAGGGTAGTGTCATTGCATCTCCCCTCACTTCGGATGTAACGACTTAACTATGCGTATGACACGTGCTAAACATGATCGGCGGCCTGCTGGCCAGCCTCATTTTAGGGGAGGTCGCAACTTCATTATGGCGTCTGAAACCAGTGTGGGAGCCCGCTCAAACAGGCTAAGACCAATTATTTAGATTAATTCGATACACCCTTCCCAACCCCATTCTGCTCGGAGCATCTGCTTAGGCTCAAGGAAATGATGATGTACGAGGCGTAATTTAGCCTTGAGAGAGGGAGAGAGGGAGAGAAATCACTGTGGCTGATTGTGGCCAAATGGAATTCAGATGAACTGAGCTTATTAAGCGGTAAAGGGGATGGGAATGTACAGGTAAGAGGTTTATCAGTGTTAATAAATGCTATGGCTATCTCCACTGAAAGCTCTAGCAGAAGGGAACAGGAGGTGGGGAGGAGTGACGGTCTTCAGTTGTCCAAATGGACTCTACATCAGCTGTGCCTGAGAAAGATCGGAGAATTATTACATACAGCTGTCTAAAGAGCCTGGTAAGAAAAGTGTCTGGACGTCTTTAAGTTTCTTGAAGATGTTTCACCTCTCATCCGAGAAGCTTATGGGAGACACTCCCATAAGGCTTTAAATCTGGGACTCTCCACCATTTGCTCTTAGAACTGAAGAAGCTTCTTGGATGAGAGGTGAAACGTCTTCAGGAAACTTAAAGAGGTCCAGACGCTTTTCTTACCAAGCTCCTTAGACTACTATGACCTGGATGACTGAGAACCTTCACAGACATTACATACAGCTCATTTCTAGGAGTTAATGCTGCTTTTATGAGCGTTTTTCTCAGCGCCAGATGAGCAAAATGTTGTATGGGCATTGTTTTACAGTGCCGGTGTCGTCCTGAATTAACAGCGGTGCTTCTTAATAGGTGTCGGTGAAGCATCTTTCTAGAAATCGTCAGGCAAAACACAGCAGAACATGAGAAGAGGCACAAAACTGCGGCGACGCCGGTTCAGATGTCATTATTATTTATGAATTACACCAAAGCTCATTTTAGCAGCAATGAAATCTTAAATGGGGTTATGAGAACATCATCGCCACTGTGTATCACTGAGCCTTATAAAATAATGGATTTAAATGGAAACTCACTGCCAGCCTTAATGAAGCATGACAAGCATTCCCAGTTTACACAGAAAGAGGGAGAGCAGCATAAAGGAGTGAAGTGATAAAAGAGGTTCATGGGTTTGTGAAATGAAAGGCCATGGAAGGCGGTGCGGTGGGGTGGGGTTGGGTGGGATAAAGTCTGTTTTCACATTTTACCTGAACATATATAAAGTGGGTCATTACGGTTAGGATTGGCTTTAGGTGGAAAACACTTTGTAGAGAGCTTGAGGTTGGAAACTTTATGGCGATTATGTCAAATTTTTATTTTTCCTCCTACATCAGGTTTGTAAATTATGAATTATGGTCATGACGAAAAAAAAAAAGAAGAAAAAAAGAAAATCTTTTCATATCCCAAGTGTCTTGCGTGACTTTGTTCCTCGGTGTAAGCTTTTCTTTGATGGAGAGTGAAGATGGAGTGGACCCTATATGGGATACAAAGTTATTTTTTCTCTTGTAAAGCAAATGCACACCCTGTTGTTTCGCAACATTTCATATACTTGCATACAAGTTGGAGAGAAGCAATTCTCCCAACTCTTTCAAGTTTGAATTGGAAGGCTTTAATACATCAAGAGTTATTTTAGATTGAGGTAGGTAAACACACTGCCTCTGATGCAGAAATCAACAGTCGCCCCGGGATCATCCCTGCTTTTAAAGCTGTTATTTGGATACAAGCCCGTGTTTCTGCACGACTATATTTGTTTTCACTGGAGTCCACTCCGAGCTATAGATTCATGTCTTTGTGGGAGTCAGAATGCGGCCATGTGTTCCGCTTGCTAATGAAGCCAAAGGATGAGAAGAAAGAAACCTTGTTTACTCAATGGAGATAACAACAGCTCAATCACCTACCTGACCTGAATCCTTAATTGGGATCATTATTATACTTGGGACAACTAAAAGAAGATAAGTTTCCCATTTGCATAGCAGACCGGAGATGATAACTGACGCTGCGTGTCACCTGTAGACAAGGAGCTTCAATCACAGTAGAGGGTAGATTTATCGTTCCTTACGTCACGGCGGTGAACGGAAAGCTTTTAATCAGATCAGTTTTCTGCAAACAGAGAAACACATGCATACATAAACCCCATGCTCCTACATGATAGTCAAATCTGAATGCGCAGTCCAGAAGCCCAGGAATATCTGAAAATCCTTGCTGTGGATCCTTACATCTGGTATGCTCTCACACAAGCTGCGGTAGTGGACATCAGCTAATCTTAGCTGATCCCTTTCTGAGAACGCTGTTGAATCTAGAATATTGCTTTCTGTGAAAGTTGTGACAGGCGCCATCTGATATGCATTAGCATTAGCGACAAGCTTAAGTGAAATGTCTTTTTTTTTTTTTACAGTGGGCCTGATCGCATGTGCCTCTCTGAATGACATCAACCAAGCTGGAACTCACCGGAGATTTCTCGTGGCATAGATATTAATTTCACTCTGATGTGCCCACAGTGAGCCTGAGTGCATGAGTGGATGAATGCACACAGTCACACATACAGCAAGGCGCCTCAGTTTGAGACTGGGCTTGAGATTTCAATATCGCCGTGACTTTGTTGCCATTATTGTCCTGTTGGCAGCTAATATACGAGTGAAATGCCAGTTTCTCTGCTTGTTCCTTTGTTATCCTCAACACACACACACACACACACACACACACACACACAC
>VVHJ01045917.1:0-20289 GCA_015107715.1 Tylochromis polylepis
ATAGTGGTTTGATGAAAAGTGCCATTAATCAGACTCTCTTATGTTCAGGTGAAAACACAACTTAAATGCCAGATTAAAAACAGACCTATGTGATAATTGTCAAAAAGAATAGAATAGAATAGAATAGAATAATCCTTTAATTGTCCCACAAGGGGAAATTTGTTTGTAACAGCAGCCAGAGACACATACAAACAAACAAACAACAAACAGTACACAGGACACAGCACAGAAACATACACAATTTTTACATATTTACATCAAGGACAATGGTTACCAAAGCACTGTACAGTTTTAAATTAAATAAATTAATCTGTGGAGGATCAGAGGAATTCCTTCTTCTTCCAAAAATCATCTCATGACCCCTCAGATCAGATTGTTTCCCCGTGATCTGTATTCATACCCAAACCCTCTATAGTCTTGGCCTCATACAATCAATAGTCTTTTCTAATGGTGTCATAGCTTTGCCTCTTTGCCTTAGTGAGAGCGTGTGGTTGTCTCACTCTGTGCGTTAGCCCTGTCACAGATCGGCAGCCTGTCCAGGAGGTACTCCGCCTCTTGCTGGATGACAGCTGGGATAAGCTCCAGCCCCCCAGCGTGGCTTTGTAGCCACTGTGTCAAAGATATGTTGACACGTGAAAGTGAGACATTTCAAATACCGCAGAAAACCGGTTAAGAGATATGAATGATGTGTTATGAGTGAGACCCATTCATAAAGGTTAATGAACCTTTAAAACATTTTATTTTTTATTTTGTTTATTTGTTTTAGTTCCTACATTACCTTGGTCCATTTTTTTTTGTTTCTTTGTTTGCTTGTTACAGTTTCTATCCTTAAAAATTCATAAAACTTATGAACAGAATTGATGACAGAACAGATGATTCTCTCACCCTGGGAGAATCCAGCGGCCACTCTGAGTTATTGCAGGCGATGTGAGCCAAGCTCTCACTACAGTTCTTCAGGGAGAATCAGATCCCTCATGTTCCCAAACAGGACTATCTCGAGGGACGTGTTCGAATACCTAATGCAGCACATCTAGACTGGTTGGGCACACTCTTCTATACCTTTAAATATGTATGAGACAATAAAAACTGGTCCATTGTTCCTCCTGAATCTGAGATTTAACCAGTACACCGACTCTCCAGGACACCTTGAAGTTGGAATAAACCCAGAATTTCTCGGTGTAACCAAAGGGCAGAGGGTGGTCGAAGGATCTCAGCTGTTTTTCTCTGGTTTTCATCAAGTGTCTGAGTCCACACTTCTCAGTTGGAAAAAGTAGGAGTTTCTAATGAGTCTCATTAAAGAGTGAGGGGAGAGTGGAGCAGGAGACTGACAGACAGATCGGTGCAGTGTCTGCAGTAATGTGGATGATCCACATGGAAAGGATCCAGTGATGAGCACCCAGAAGATGGATGGATGTGTTATTGAAAATGTCAGTGTGATTTTGAATGAGATTATTTTCTATTAAGGCAAAACACAAAAATACTTTAAAAAATCTGAGTCTGTGCATTCATGGTATAAATAACCTCATGCCCCTCCCAAACAGCTCTGTGTGACCACCACTGTGAACCCACATCGGCACTTCAAGAGAAATGTTCATTTAGAGCAGGAGGTTTGGTGGCATGCCGGTCATGTCCAAATGCTCCCCAGAATTCATCAGGCGGCGGATTTTTCTGCTGCCAGCAGGCATCTTTATCATGATCTTTTTGATAAATGGGACATTTTGACCATCAGAGCATATTTTCCTCTGTATTATTTTCAACATGATTTCTTTACTTTGCTGTTAAAGACCGATAATGACAATAAGCCAGTCACTCAGTCATGTGCTGCATTTTGGCTTGAACACGTGTCGACCTTTTTCGGTATCATTTCAGCGTCGGTGCTCAGCCTATGAGGATGCCTCTCACAACTAAGCAGGCCCATCTAAAATAAAAAAATATATATATGTATATATATATATAGGTCTGTCATGTACCATGCAGTGGGATATATTACAGCTAGAAGCAGTTTTAAAACAAGTTGGGGCCCTGCCAAGAAAGTCTCAGAGCAATATCTTCAGCCATATGGATGGGAGGGAATGCATTCTGCTCCAGCTGGCACTGAGCTCTACCACAATGTTTAATATTGTATAGCTCTAACCTGCTGGGAAATCATTCCTGGGACATCTACGGGGCTTAAAAGAAATCAGAGTGCAAACAGCAACTGTTGCAAAATTCACAAAATGTGTATCTGCATTAGTTTCTTCCACTTAAAGCCACTGCTAGGGTGGCCGTGACTTTTATTATTCTAAGGATTTTTACCACAGTATGGTGGGCAGCATAGAGATCTCGCCTTGTGGTGATGTGGAGTGTAGTCTAGCTGACCAAATCAGTGTATAAATGTATTGTTTGTTTGTTTGTTTGCTTTTTCATTATTTTGTTTCCAGATCTGGTCAAAGCCTACACACAGAATAAGTTTTAATGAGGGTAACACTGGAACACGAACAGTGTAACACTGCCACCATGCGGGCAAATGGGGAAACTACGCGAACAAACCAGATGACATGTACGACTAGCAGTGGTATCTACCGTGTTAAATATAATATGTTAGACTGCATATGTGAGCAAAACCCATGTTAGATATTTTAATTAAATAAGTGAAAAAGCGGAACATTTTACACCCGAACGGGGTCACGGGAAGCGGACTGATTTCACGGTTACACGCGTACCTGTGCTTCCTGTAGGAGATTTGTACGCGGTGGTTAGGCACTTTGTGGTCATGTTTAAGAATGTTTTGAGCAGATTGTTGACTGAAACCTGCTCTGTTAAACGTAATGTGAGACATACGCCGTTATTACGGACGGTAGCTCCCGTCTCCGCGCCGGTGAGGAGCTTTACGGACGTGAAGGACGAAGTGCAGCCGCCTTTCGACGCCGCCCTGCTGGAGGTCCTCGTATGTCCGCTGTCCAAGAAACCGCTCAGGTAACACACACGGAAGCATTCTGTGCTCAGGTTACGTATTAATATTTACATGCGCTGATTTACTCTTACTGTATTCTGTTTTTTGTTTCCTGTTCCTGTTGTTTAGCCGTGTTGCTCACTATCAGTATAGACAGCACCGCCTGAAACGCACTTTTAAATGTGAAAAACAGTTTGAGCCTTTTAAATTGTTCAGTTCTTGTCCAGTTTGAAGCAAGCAACACTTGCTAACTGTACTTGCTGATTGGCTGGCTTAATTGTCATTTGCCTTCGCAGATATTTTACATCTGTGGAAGCAAATGTAAAGTATGTCTGAATCTGATCTTCTCAATAAACACATCTGGATCAACTGAAGATGCCATCTGTGTGGCTCTCAACACAACCCCTCAGTCACATAGACAAACGCAACACCTACATCAGGAAGCTCTTTGTGGCCTACAGCTCAACATTTAACACAATCACCACCAAACAGACTGGAGTTCAGACTCTCCTCTCACTGGGACGGACCCCCTCCATATGTCCCTGGATATTAGATTTTCTCACTAATCGCCCTCAGACTGCTGTTTAAGTACAATCCTTATCCTCCACTGAATTTTTTTTTTTTCTGAGAAATTCTCTGAGATCAGATTTAGATAGTTAGGTTTGTCTCCTAAAACTTTTATCCTAATGATCATCGAGCTTCTTCCTGTTGAGTTCCTGGAGGACTGCACACGAGCACATCTGCGCTGGTTTGCACACCCATTTAGGGGAAATGCTTACATAAATATGATAACATAAAACGAGCATGGCATATGTGTGTCATGGTTTTATTAAGTTCACATGGGCTACAGCTGTTACTGCTGCTGCATTCACAGTTTGTAGGAAAGATGAGCACTTCAGTTTTTAGTTGCTTTGAGTAAATTGATGTATATTTAAGAAGAATGGTTAGAAAAAAATGAGCTGAAGTTTATGTAAGATGTTATTCATCCACAGATACGAGCCTAAGACCAACGAGCTGATCAACGAGGAGCTCGGCATTGCCTATCCCATCATCGACGGCATTCCCAACATGATTCCTCAGGAGGCCAGACTCATTCGGAAAGATGCTTCAGACACACCTGCACAATAACAGAAACGCCTTCACTTTGAGTTGACCTGAGCAAAAACAGACTGGACGCTGGCTTTAAAAAGCTGTTTGACTAAAAAAAACTGAGGTGTTGGATTATTTCAGTTGTATTTTGGCATACTAACACGCGTAACACATCATCATCCGGCAGTGCGTTACAGCCGAGCCCATCTGCAAACATGTTGTCCCTGTCTGTGATGGTGGGACTGGTCCCCATAGTGTCCCTCTTTGGTTTGTTCTACTCCGCGGCGGTGGATGAGAACTTCCCTCAGGGCTGCACCAGCAGCAGCAGTCTGTGTTTCTACAGCCTGCTGCTGCCCGTCACCATCCCCGTCTACGTCTTCTTCCACCTCTGGAGCTGGATGGGGATCAAGCTTTTCAGGCACAACTAGGCTGGTTTCTCAACACAGATGTGTTAAAACATCTGTGGCTGAAGTGGCTTTCTTTTTTTTCTTTTTTTAAGCCCTTTGGTGGAAGGAAGGTAGAGACAGATGGCACATGGATGCTTTTTAAAGCTGAAAAATATTTTTCCACAGAGTCTGACCTCTCAAGTGCTAGAATGTTCTCCTGACATTTAGAGTATGAGACAGAATATGTTAGTCATTACAGCTGTTAAACAAACCCCTGGATATCATTTGAACATCAAGTAGAAGGCTGGTTTCCGTATGTAACGCAGAAAGCTGTATATTTTCTGAGCAAATAATAAAAATCTTTATGCAAATCCACTGTGTCAATGCTCAAGTCCTAATTTCACAAAACGGGAACATCTACTCCTTTAAAATAAATGCACTTGAATTGATAACAGACTACATTTTGTGCAGGGTAGACTGTGCTGTGATCTGAAGTGTGTCTCAGTTTTATTGCATTCAGAATATTCACAAGCTGGTATTTAAAAGAGGAGCTCAGACAAACCTGCCTGATAGCTCAAACATGACAGAACACCCAAAACTTTCAAGTCGCACTGAACAACACTGTCTTCAGAGGTGTTTTTCTATCGCGGTTCGTGTTGAACTCGTGAAAGAATGTTTGTTCTTCTGATGAAGGAATGTTCAGCAGAACCCTTCAGCGTGCATCATAAAGGGAGCGATCTGACAGCATTAGAGCTGCTGACTTTCTGCTCAAAGACTCGGGTTGAGCTCGAGTTTCAGGAGCAATGCAGATTTGACACGTTCTGCTCTTCAACTGAAGCCACGAAAAGTGAACCAGTGTTGCAGAAATGATGTAGTGTCTGCTGGAAAAGTTTTAGGAATGCACAAACTGTGGAGTCCTGAGACTTCTATGTGATTCAAGAGTTACGATGGAGACAGTTCAGAGTGTAGAAACCTTACGATCTCAGCGGTCCTTCCTGCTTTTGAGTTTCACTCTTTGCTTGTTTTCATTTTTTCTTTGATTTTAAAGTTTTTTTCTTTTCTTCTGTATGCTCTCTGTGTTCTCACAGTTATGCTGCATTTCTTGTCCTTTTTTGGATTTTTTTTTCCCTTTTTCTTTCCTGAGGTCTGCCTCCTCACAGTCACTCATCGTTCTGCGAAACAGAAAGAGACAGGTTGATGATTTTATTAAATTGGCATGTCTTAGTGCTCTTTTGGAATGAGCAGGGACACCCAGCATTGAGCCACTGAAGGTCATTTTAAGTTTGAGAAAGTTGAAAAGAGTCGCTGCTTGCTTGATTTGACAGTTTTGCAGACAACGGCACACAAAGCACTTGTATCATCAGTCATGAGCAAGCTTCCACTGGCTCCGGTTTACACAATACATATCAAAACAAAAACAATAAGTGCAGTACAACTGGATGCATCTGACATTCCTGAGTCTCTCTCTGGCTTTATGTGGCCAGGCTCTGTGTAGTTTGTCATTTTACTGAGCATGCATGTGCACATCTATCCATAAACTGGATTAATCATGCAAACTGCATGAATGTGTGGCCACGTGGCTGTATGAGGTGCTGTTAATGTTACTTTCCGTGCCTGTAAAGTTACCCTTGAGGATAGATAGTGCTTTTATATATGATTTATTAGTTTCCCGGGTGAAATATGGATATGGCATCCCACAGTTGCACCAGCAGCACAGTGGCCAGCAAGGCATGCAACGCCTGCCCTGACCTCCTACAAATGCTTGTCTTTGGGGACATTAATGAATCTGCGGAGGATGGTCATCGTTTCCTCTACAGTGCTGTTGGTCATCCTGCACAGTGTGGCAAGAAAAAGAACTATCCCATCGTCCAGTAGGAGGCTCCACAGACCAGCCAATAAGTTGTCACGAGCACTACCAGCAGTTTCACAGCTCCATAATTGGGACTTTTGCTGGGCAGGCATATGGAGCAGCATGTAAGTGTTGTTGATAGTTTGAAGGCTGATTTGAGGTCAGCTTCAGTGATGAAGGAGGACATTCAGTGCGCATAAGGAGGTTGAAGGTAGTCTTTAAGCCCCCAGCTAGATCAAACATGAGATATAATACACTGCGTTATCTAACAGGTAAACTCATTTGTTTTGTTTCTGAGCAAATCAGTTAAGCCAGGAGTAAAGTTAAGCTTCATAACTGTATACATTTAAGTTTAATATTTTACTGGAGCAGTTATTTTTATTCCCTGAATATATAAATGTGTTGTTTGTTGTAATTATTTGTTTTGCAGCAAACATTTTCAAAAATATTTTAATCCAGAGAGAAAACTCAGCTTCTGGAAAAGAAGAAATGATCAAGTCATGAGTCCTAATATTTGTTCAACTGTACACAAACACAAGCGCTCTAAAATTTATAAGAATTGGAAGAACTATTAAAACCTCATTTTAACATGTTTTTGTTCAATAAGCCTTATAAGTTATGGGTAAACAACATGAAGTTTGTGTTTCTGTCATGTAGTGACTGATGCTGATCAACTGTATTTGGCTTTGCAGTAGTGCAAAAGTCTTGAGTCACCTCTCATTTCTTTATATTTTGCTTCCTAGGAGCCAGACAGACTTTCTTGTTGAACAATAGTTCTCTTTCTGAATGTCTTTTAAAGTTTTTCTTTGGACATTTGCTGCTTTTTCACTCATTTCTGGTGCAGTCCCTTTACCTGGCCTACAAGTTTTTCTTTGTTAAATCATTTAACACTGATCTATGAATCAATCAAGCATCAAAAAATGCTCCTAACCCAAGGGATGAAACACCGTTGTGTAGATACAACTTAGCAAAAACAAATTTTAAATTGTATGTTTACACTTTGTTACTAGCCGCCTGTTGCAAAAATATAATGTGTTCCAGTTTCTTTAGTTAAATCTATGCAAAATGCCAAAGATAGCACACTTTGAACCAAGGACTGGTAGGTCTAAAAATACTGTCTACAGCAGATAAACAGTATCTGAAGGTCATGAGGAAAAAATCCAGCAGAGACCTGACACAGGACCCGAGAGATGCATTTGGATCTTCAGCTGATCCATCTACTGTTCACTGAAGCCTCATCAGAAATGCTCTCAGTGGACGAGTGGCTGAAGGGAAACAGGAAGAAAAGGCTATGAAAGTTACACAGGAACTGGACAGAAAATCATGGAAACAGGTCTGATAGAGCAATGAATCCAAATTTGTAATTTTTTTATTCAAATCATCAGAGGAGGTCAGGATTGGCCTCCCCAGAACGTGGACCTCAACATTACTGAAGCACTGTGAGATCATCTAAAGGCAGCCAACATCCAAAGAAGAGCTTTGAATGTCCTTCAAGAAGCCCGGAGTGAACTACTGTCTTTCTGAAGACCGCTTGTAGCCATGATTTGCTGGATCTGCCACTCTTTTGTTTCCATTTATATTTTATTCTGTGTTTTTTCTTTAACACTGAATATTTATGTCTGAAATGAACTTTAGTATAGAAGCTGATTCCAGGTCAGCATGTGTAGCCAAATGCACCTTTTCTTATATCATCCAACACCTGTTATGTCAGTACAGTTTATTAGGTTAACTGTTAACAATGCAACAAAACAAAATGTTGAGTCTGAAAAAAATACACAATATTTATACTTCGTCTATCTACATAGATAGATCAGATCAGATCAGTCTCATAAAGAAGACTCTCATGCAGTTTTATACAATGTATGGAGGTGATTATCAGTATACAAGGCTTATGAAAAAGGAACAAACACATTCACTTCCTCTACTTGTAGCTCAGGAAAAAATGCAAGCAGTATAAACTAACAAAGAAGCTAGCTGCAGATTATATCAAAGAGGTGTGTAAATGTAATACAACTTATATAAATATACAAGTACAGGTAAATACAAGCTGTCAGTACAAAATATAAATATCACATTTGTTCATTTCTTAAGAGTTTACATAAAAAATTACATCATTAGATATGCTGTTGCATGCTTTTTGTTGCCATGGCAGGTTTTGAAAAAAAGATTTCAAGGTAATGTTATGGTGGGATTTCAAAGCTTATAGCTGTGAGACTGGTACAGCTCCCCCGCATTACTGGTCCAGGTCATTGCTGTCACAGCTGGGGGGGCGATAGTGGCGCTGGCAAAACTCCCTGATCCGAGCACAAGCCTCCAGCATCATCTCCTCCGGCACTGTCACCACAATGCGGAAGAAGTTGGGATACTCAAATGCCTGTGAAAGGTCGGAAAGGATGGAGTTTAGTAATATGTCGGTGTAAGGACTGAGGAATCAGCAGTGAGAGGAAAGGTGATGGCGTCTTACCGAAGCAGGCAGACAGAAGACAGACTGCTCAGTCACCAGCCGTTCGGTGAAGTCCACATCGTTCTTAAAATCTGGGAAGTGATCCATGTCGATCCCAACCTGGAAAATGTAAACACCATGGTTGGTCTAACCTCTTAACTCTGAATGCCGACTTCATTCAAACTCCTTTACTGTGTGCACACTTCCTTAGCATTAAATTCATTCGTAGTTTCCCCACCAGTCACTTCTTGGCAACTCACAAGAATTTTTTAGAAATGGACTGAAAACCAAAAACTGAAATCTTTCAGAAGTATTCAGACCCTTTGGCGTAGCTCCAGATTGTTCTCAGGTGTATTCCATTTGCCTAAATTGTCCTTAATTATTTGACTGGAGAGAGTTGAGAATGGCTCACATGGGATATCAAATCCCATAATTTATATTTCATGTTGCTGTGGAAAAACTGTCAGTAGATCTCTGTGATAAAACTATGGTGAAGCAGAAATCTGCTAAAGCCAACAGTGTCCGCAGGAGCTCGGCGGCCTCAACTCTGAATACCTCTCAGATGGGAGAAGTTTAAAACCATGAGGAGTCTTCCTACATCTGGCAGTCTGGCCAAACGGAGTAACCGGGCAAGTAGGTCTTTGATCACAAAGGTGACCAGGAACCCAAACAGTCGCTCTGACAGAGCTTTAGAAGTCCTTTCAGTGATGGAGAACCTGCTGGTAGCACCGCCATCTCACCAGTACCCCATCAATCAGACTTTTATGTTATGGGCAAAGAGAAATATAAACTATGACAGCCTGCTAAGTCAGTCAAAGAGAATTTAAACTCAGAGAGAACAATGTAAAAGATTCTTTGAACCTATGAGTTCAAAATGTAACTGTTTGTTGCCATAGCAGAAGCACTATGTCCATGTATCTACATCTCATATCTGCACATGGGCAAACCTAAACTCATTATAAATCCCATAACACTCATTACCTGCTGATACTAGCCCCACAGAGAAGCACAACGGTGGTGTCGTCATGCTGTGGGGTGCAGCAGGTACAGGGGGACTGGTCAGGGAATGAGGAATGCAAATAAATATAAATATTTTAGAGATTACCAAAGCTGTAACAGCTGCTCAAAGACCTCATTCAAAGTATGAATTGAAGGTCTAAATGCTTCTGTAAAGTTTTTATTTTCTGTTTTAATATTTAAAAAAATCTAAAAGTGTACTTCCACTTTTGTAACAGAATGCAGATTGATGGAGGTGGGGAACTAGGTGTGTTCATTGGGATTAATCATGTAGCCTTCCTGTGTTCTTTCAGGATAGGTATGCTAACGGCCACTGTGTGGCGTCACTTTAGAAACTCACAAATCTGATTAAAAACGTAATTTAAATGGTTCAAGTGTGAGTCAGTTGCAAAATCCAGACACTGTATACATTTCCCATAATGCAAGCAGAAAATCTCCAGTTTTTGCAAAGTCATTGCTTCTGCATTAGTCTGGAAAAAAGAGATAACCTGGGCACAGAGCGCAGTTCATAGCAAAAATGATGATGATAGGAAAACTAAACATGATCCAGGAAATCAGCAGAGTGTCTTCAACTCCAAATTCATCATGGCACAAAATGTGAATGCAAACCACATGTTCCACACTGACCATGATGTACATGGCTCCTGAAGGCATGACAGGGTTCAGGCCAGGGACGGTGGACAGCTCGCTGAAGCAAATCTCTGAGTTAGACTGAGGAAGTAAAAAAGATAAACCATTCAACTGAGTGTCATGTGATGCATATTAATGTGCATTACTATGTGATCTTTGAAGCAGAATTAAGACATATACCAAAAAAAGAGTAAGAAAACAAGCACTGAAGGAACAAGAAAGGAACTAGGGTCAGCTAGTGCTACTCAAATTCCAGGAAATTATAAAGATGGAATATATTAAAACAATTTTCTCTCCATTACCTTGAGGAAGCCGATGGTGTTGTTGTAAAAGCTTTGAGGAGTGTTGTTGAGGATTCTCTCCAGCGCCCCCTGAACGATGCTGCAGGCTCCCAGAATGCGCTGGCTGAGTTTTACCAGACCCTGTCGAATCTGAAGCGAAGAAACGTGTCAGTCGGGTAAATGTAATGTACAAATCATTGTATCACTGTGTGTCTGGGTTTAAGTACTGAAACAATCAGTCAACACTTTCCCCATCAGGTCAAATTGTAAGTTACAACACTGTTAACATTTACCATTATTCACCTCTGTAATTACAGAGTCTCACATCCCGAGAAATGAGAACACGATGCTTTTGTCATTTTTAAAAAAATTGACACCAGAGGTTTGAGACTTACAGAGGAACTGTAAAAAAATGTTTTAAAAATACCTCAGTTCCAAATATATCATTCCTGTCATGGATGAGGATCCATCCCATCCTCCAGCCAGGCACCAGCCAGCGTTTAGCCAAACCGCCACAGGAAAGGATGGGAACATCACTGCTGAGCGATGCCAGAGAAGGAGAACTGCATCCTGGGAAAACCTAAGGGCAAAAACAAGAATAAAAACTTTAGAATTTTATATCGGCTTTTTAAAAAAAAACTTTAACTCGGATATTTGACTTCCTTTGACTTTGATACATTTACAGATGTTTCACTGAGGCAAACTGATGTGAAGTACTGCCATTTTAAATCATATGACTTAAAATCTTTCAACCAAGGAGATCAGTTTGGATTTCCCCACAGACTGCCACCACAGTAAAAAAAAACAAAAAAAACGAGAGGGCTTGGACATAAGTGAACCAAATCATAGGAATTCATGGTAATTCTGAAAATATGTTATTAACATGAAGTCTCAGTGATTTAAGAGAGACCAAACTTTCTCAGGCAGAGCAGCAGAAGGACAGGAAGACCCACGGCTGGAGGTGGGTTGCAAAGCAGGTTGCACATGCACAGCTGACTGAAGCAGCTCAAAGAGAACACTTCATATAATATTTGCCAGTTGGGCTGGCACTGAGATCAGCTGATCTCTTTTCCTTTTTTATTATTTATTAATTAAGCATTTCTGTAGTTATGCTCTCTTCATTTCAATCCTATTTGTCTGATGCCCTCCTTAAAAGGAAGAGGAAAAGGATTTGAATTCCTCTGAGCAAAAAGTAGGTTTTGATTGAGGTTTAAGAGGATAAAGTTAAGACAGAAAAAGTAACTTAAAATGCAACCAAACTTAAACTCAAGAGTGGCTGAATGGGCAAATAAGCTACTGTCATTTACACAGCTATGTATAGTCAGCAGTGTACCTCATTCCCAAAACACTAAACTGCTTTCATCCGCATCGTGTTCACTAACAGCAGGACAGCAGCTGTTTACAGAGTGCCCGGGTAAAACACAGCGGTGAGGCATGTGTTAAAAGGCACAAATTTTACGACAAACACCCGTTTAAAATGTTAGATCAACTTTTAAGTTTGATCTTGCACAATACTTTTCCTGAAAGTCTCACAAAAATACCACAGTATGCATGCCATGAATCTTAAGAGAGAAACAAAAGGAAGAGAGTTAAAGAGTTTAGGGAGGCCGATGCTGAGGTAACCACAAAGAGAAATGTTTCACCCACAGGAAGCTGGTTCTTATTAAAGTTGCGTGACGTGGAGAAAAGACACTACCCCGCATCCTATTGGTCAGACTGAAATGAATGACATAACAGCAGCACAAATGTGCTTGTATAACTTGTTTTCTGGCACAAAGTTGTCTGAAATTCCTCTCAGATCAAGAGGAGAATGACTGTAAAGCATTGATCAACACGGAGCGCTATGATGCAATGAAAAGCTTGATGGAGAACATGGAGTAAATGCATGGGCAACTGTGTGCATGGTTTGTAACACTGACTCATAGACAGGTCAGACATCCCCACAGAGGGCATGTTGACTGTGCAGACGTGCCCCATAAAACCACAATTTATCACTGAAGGGCTTACAGAGGTGAGGAGCAGGGGCACTGACCCATTGCCTGAAACGTCATAGGTGGTGTAGCTCACAGACACCGTTATCCTCCACTCACTGAAAAAGAGGCCTCACCAGTGCACCCCGGGCCCAGCTCTCCACCCACCACACGCCCCCCATTCCTCCCCAGGTTCTACTGTAACAAAACCAGACAGCTGCAGTAATTGCAAACACATGCAGCCAAAAAAGTGCAAAGTCATTCTGGTCTGCACATGTTCATTATGGAGCGGTCCAATGGTGGTGAGGGGGTTTGTGGATGCACCCAGTAACCCCGACTTTAAACTATTACACTCACAACAGCTCTCCACCAAAACAAGCTTTCAAAAGTTCTTTTTTTTGTTCAACTTTAATATCGTCAAACAAGCGAGTCAGTCCACTGCGACACAAGGCCTCCCAGTGTTTTTCCACGAAAGCACGTACCTTCATCTCAACACCAGAGCTGAGATGAAAACACGTGAAGATAGCAAAGGCAATCTCACAGACGATGCAGTTTGCAGAATACATATACTAAATGCCTCTTAAGTGATTGATCGATCCATTGTTTTGTTTGCACTCATTAGACAGACCAACACATTGTAAAGTGTAAAAGTCCAAACAGCTGAGATCTAACAAAGGATTGCAGGAAAGTCTGAATAAGTCTGAATAAGACCCAAACTGTCAACTTCAGCTGAGAGAAAGCTGGTTCAGATGGTCGGAAACTCCTCAAAGCAACCCCAAAAAAGGGGCCTACCACGAACTAGAAGATGCTAAAGCGTCATAGTTACGGTCTACCGTTAGGTGAGTTTTAAGAGAAAGAAGCTCCTCATTGAAAATAAGTGATGTTCAACTGAAATTTGTAGCAGACCCTAGAGAACAAACCTTCTGGAGGAAATTTTTATGATCAGATGAGACAAAGTTAGTTAAGTTGTTTGGTGACATTTAGCGGAGACATGCCTGGGGGATAAAGGTGAGGCAACACACACACCAAAGAAAGAAAGAAAAGGCGTGTAAATTCAAATATTTAGGGAACCATTTATCATAGCGAGAGGTAGAAATCTGACAGCACTCTATATTTACATATTATTTTTTAAATATGGTTATTATAAATACATATGACGTGTTTATAGCCTATAAAAAGTAGAAATAAAGGTGTTCCGACTGTCAGTGAATGAAACTGATCAACTTGAATTCTCAGTGGAAAATTACGGCACTGTTGCCTCATCTGCATTTGTTGCGAGCTGGCAAACAATATGATGGCTGCCAGAGAGTGTGTCTGCTTATCTGTGAACATATTTGCATGACCTTCAACTAAACTTTGACCTCTACAGATTGTCCCAGACTGACATAGATCCTAAATCTTTGTGCCACATATGCCGATGTTATAAGATAGCCAGAATTTAAAGTTGCCCATCTTCATACTTCTCTTAAAATGTGTTGCATCGCTGACGGTTTCAAGGAGAGTTTCAGAATAGGAACTTTTCACATTTTATTAGTGGAGATCTAATTTTATTCCAAATCCAAGAAAATATTTGAACAAATACGAGGGCAATAATCTTGTTCAGTTGCAGTCAGAAAACATTACGCTACATTATGCTGATGATAAGC
The DNA here is from genome assembly GCA_015107715.1 of Tylochromis polylepis. NCBI lineage: Eukaryota > Metazoa > Chordata > Actinopteri > Cichliformes > Cichlidae > Tylochromis > Tylochromis polylepis. The sequence continues at coordinate 14,244 of VVHJ01045917.1, forward strand.
AAATGCAATACTGTTGATAATGACCAGAAAAGGATTTGTAACTGGAAGGTACAGTTTATACAATCTATTTAGTACTAAATGCAACAATAATTTAAGACATAACCCTACTATCTTTCAAAGTAGAGGAGACTTTGGTTGGTTTTAACATGCTGGAAAAGTTCTGCTTTTGAAAAAAAATATCTGAAAGAAACTTCAGAAACAGGAATATTTCACAGTTTCTGTTAATGCAAAGCTGATGAGCAATAAAACCTTTGAAGTAGCTACACGATTACACCCACATATTTACAGAAAAACAGTGGGACAGGCTTAGTATAGCCCGAGCTGTCATTATATGCCGATGATGTAATTCTGTTTATTAGACAAAAGTCTGTTCTAGCTTTATTCCGTTTAATCAAATCTGAAATCTTTAAAGAAAACCGCTTTAGCTCGTCTTGCAAGTCATAGTAACTGGGCCTAGAAAAAGAGATCACAGTTTTGCTGCAGTAGTTCTACTGGAAGTCTGTTCCTGTTAAAAGGCAGTTCCTTCTCCCCACCATCACCAAGAGATGTTCAGAGGGGATCATCTGATTGTTGGGGTCTTTACCTTACTATTTAAAGTGCCCTGAGAAAACTGCTGTAAATTGGTGCTAAACTGAATGAAATGTAATATTCCATACAGATTATACAGTTATACAATGTTAGTGTACACTCTAGATACTTCTTCAAATGTTCAAATCATATGTTTTAGTCCCTTTTTGACAAAAGTTGCTTTAAATATCCAAACCACTTGTGTGACAGCTCACTGCAATAATGCATTAACTTGTGGCATTAACAATTTTGACAATCAACATGACAAAATTATAAATTATAAACATGTGAAGAATATGACCAAGAAGGATTTACCTTTGATAAATTATGATTATATTTAGTACTGGACTGTATTTTTTTTTTTTTTTAACTTGAATGCAGCCTCACTTTAAATTACTAGCACCCTGGAATCAATCCACTGCTTGTCCTTGCTGACCTCCCTGGCACTGGCCTGCACAGAGCCACTAATCCCCCCCATGTGCTGATGTGAGGTTGTGCACTCACATCAGCACATGCAGAGCCAGGGCAAATACCACCAAGTGGAACAGAACATCTACTGTCACTGTGGTTTTAAAACAAAAAGAAAGTGCCTCGCTGGTGTTGCACAAGCCAAGCCCACCAGTGCTGAGATGCAGCTTGTGTTGACAGCTGCTACACTCACCATGTCACTGTAGATCTCATCGGCCAAGATGGGCACACAGTGTCTGGAGGCCACTGAACAAAAGAAGGATGTAATAGTTTGAGAGATGTTTGGGGTTTGGTTTTTTTTTCAACTAAAAACTTTTACAAAACTGGAATTCTTCCCCATTCTGAGGAGAGGAGGGCAGCCAACCTTTGAGGATCTCCTGCAGGTGCTTCTTGTTGAAAACAGAGCCACACGGGTTGGATGGGTTGGTGACGATTAGACAGGAAGTCCTCTCATCAATCAGGCTCTCCATGTGCTGCAGGTCAACCTCCCACGACTTCTCTGGCTGGGAAGCAAACCATATGAAGATAATCATAATACATATTTATGTACTGATGCGTGTTTATTAATAGTACTTTACTTGACTATTATTTTCATGCCACTTTTGCTCAAGTAAATTACAGAGTGAAATATTTGACATGTTATTGCTTGAGTTTTATTGAACAGCTTTAGTAACTTTACAAGTTACATGCTCATAAAATTAGATTCTTTGATATAAATGAATCTAATTAACAGTAAATAAAAGTGCACCAGAAAACATAAATGCTGTGTAGCCATATAACAGTTCCACATCCTTCACCCATCACCAGCCTCATTCACGTTTCCTGCCACAACACCACCAAACTGCTCTTTTGCTCCTTTGAGATGTGGTCATTAAAATATGGGAAATCTTTCTGGGAGAAATTAACAGATGAGCTGACTGACTTCATTTTAACAGGTTTTATGGGTGGTGAGTTTGGTGTGTGTGGCAGATCCATTTTACTTTACCCATGATTGATGTACTTGAAAAGATGATGGCACTAAAATGTAATAATTATAACTCTTCCAGCCCCAAATGTATTTAGCGTTTAGGCCAGCATTAAAAACAGAGACATTTTCCATCTCAAACTGTCCCCCACACTTACAAGCAGATTGTAGAGTTTGACCTCGATGCCCATGGAAACAGCCAGAGTTTTATATAAGGAAAAGCCTGGGCATGGTACCAGGATGTTGTCTCCTGGGTTGCACAACACACTGATAGCCAGGTCGATGGCCTGACTGCAGCCGCTGGTCAGAATCACATCCTGGAAGAGAGACAGGGTCTTCTTTAGTTTGGAGAATCCATGCAGTTTCTGTTACTTTCACACGAGAACTCAAAACAGTCCACTGTAACGAGCAGACCAAAGCCATTTACTGCTGAGTTTTTCGTAAAGGTGTAGTTCAGATTTCAGATTTAGGAGCAGAGCGGTGCAAGAACAAACATGAATAAAAGGTGGCAGTAATGTGTGTGAGGAGTGAGCACCTCTGCCTCTAGTTGAGCCTCGGGGCAGCTGTAGAAGTTTGCCACCGCCTGCCGACTCTGCAGGTAACCTGTCAGTGGACACAGAGAAAGGATTCATGATTGTTTATGTTCAACAGTGTCTTCTGCACTTGGCTGGCTCTTAGAAAAAGGTATTTATCTTCGTGTCTATCTTTTCGCATCATTTCACTTTAGGGATCGCTCACCGACAGAGGGAGCATAGCCGTTGTATTTTTGGGAGTCTATGGCATCCTTCATGGCCTGAAGCACTGCATCATCTGTGGGCAGGTTTCCAAACACAGTGGGATCCCCTGAGGAGCAAAGGCGAAGGTGATCAGCGGTTAGAAAAAGCTAAGAATAAGCATGACGCAAACCCTAAAAGTCATGGACAGAGAGATATACAGTAAATGTCAATGCAAACAAGGTTTTTTGATAAAAGTCAATCTGAAGTGAATTTTATGACTTGAGGATTCTCCTCACCTATGGAAAGTGCGATCATGGGTTTGTCCGGGTTCGGGGTGAGCTTCATCCCATCCACGATGGCCCTGATGGGGTTGAGCGTGTTGTTAGCCATCTCGGAAGGCTTCACCTCCCACCTCTGCCTCCGGCTCTTCGATTTGGTCGGGTATAAGGCGCCTTTGATGGTGACATGGTGGACGCCGTTCCCGTGCACCCCATTTCTGTTCACTCCATTTTCATTTAGGGTTTTTCCGTTCACGGTGGGTTTGCCACAAACTCCATTCCCATTCATCTGAACCATGTAAGACTTGCTCTCCATCCTGGAACTGAAAAGGATGGTGTACAATGAGTCCCACACACCACAGGGATAACGAATGGTTCATTTAATCAAGCTTAGTCTTGTAATGTGCCATACTTTGTATCTATACTCTCCTAGGTTGCAGAGGTATCAACTTCATCTACAATATTTATATATTAAATATATTAGCATATAAAAATATGTATTAATATGTATTAATATTTATATGTATTTCATTTTCTGTATATATCTGTAACTGTATTACAGACATATTTATTTATTTAATGCTTGTATTTTTTTTCCCAGTTTCTAAAACAAATAAATACGGAAATTAATACAAATGCATATAAATACCAACACAGAAAAATCCTAATTATATAAATTAATTAGGGCCTTTGTTTATTTTATCATGACTGATTTTATCATCAGTGATTCCTATGCGTTATAGAGTATTTATTTATGTATTTATTTGTATTTATTTATTTGTTTATTTTGTTATTTACTTTGCTTTTGCATTTACCCCACCCACTTATTTACGTGAAGAGAGATCGCAGTGTTTGTGAAGGTGAGGTTACAAGGGGGAAAAAACCAAGAACTAATAATGCATAAATACATACATGCATACATTTACCATAAAGTATGTCAAATTAAAAATTCATTTTAAAACAATTAAATCAACACAAAAAAATTAATACAAAGGAATATGAAAAATTTACATGAGTTAGATTAATTAGAATCTTTATTTGTATTTTTTATGCATTTAATTGCTCTACTTAATTTTTTTTTCTTTTGTGTTTTTGGTGTGAGCAATGAAGTAAGTTGAGTACGATGAAATGCAATAAATGAATTAATCTGGGCCTTTGGGTACTCCTATTGATGTCGATGCATTTAATTGCTCTCTATAAACCATTTAATACATTTAGTTTATTTAATTGTTTAATTCCGTTTTCATTTATTTATTTAGTTTGGCTCCGTCATCTCCGGTATATGAAAAAAGGGCTCCAGATTTTTTTTTTTTTTTAAAAAAAGGTGTCTTTCTTGGTTTTCATTGGGCCTGATTACTCCTTCTTACTTCCAGCTGTGTGAACCTTGTGTTCTGAATGTTTTCTTCCTTTGCATCATGTTCTGCGCACACAAGTTCGAGAAATATAGAAAATTTGGAAAATACTAAAAATCTTCCACTGACAACCTTCATACATCAGTATTATTTATGGGTTAAAAAATCCCTAATATATACACTGTAACAGTTTTCAGAGTTGCTAATGGTCTAGCCTACATTGTGAAAAATCGTTTTCCTGAGGTAAAAAAATAAAAAGACTTGAAAAATTTAGGTTTCAAGAAACAATTTATGCATTTTTTTTTATTTCTATTTTTTTATTTTTACGTGAATTATTGATCTGCTCAGATTCTTATCTCTTCTGCTAACATTTACATTTGAACTTTTCAAAGCTATTGTATTCAAACTTGTAATAAACGAAAGTGACCGCATTCACCTTAAACGTAAATATTTCGTTGAGAATTCATTCATAGATTCATCTGTCTGCAAAGAAGCTGCGTGTTTGCATTAAATGGTTTAAAGCATAAAGTTATGCAATCGTAATAAGAGTGATGTAATGCGTAATAAAAGTCTTTGAAAACCTGCAATTTATCAGGATGCCACTCAATTCATATATGATTTTCAATCTGCCAATTAATGAAATTACATTATTCTTAAAAAAGAAAAATAATGTATGTTTACTTACCTCATGATTTATCCAAAGTCTCCAAAAAGCGGCGGCGCAGTTTAATCACTCTCAGTCAAATTAAACAACAGAAGCCAGGATGTATGAAACCGGCTTTATAGCAAGATCCCTGGAAATGGGTGTTGAGCCCTGCCCATAATTCAATTGGTGGAGGCTGAGGGCTGTACCATCACACCCCTCTTACATCACTTACCAGAACCATACCACCCCAAAACCTTAACGGCATCACTTAGCTTGTGGGGGAGCAGCGAAAGAGAGGAGCGTGAGACCGACTCAGTGCGTCGCGCCAGAAACAGGTGGGGCCAAAGCGAGGGGCTAACAACAGGGCAGAAATCTACTGATTGTGAAGGCAAACGGCAAATATGAATCCCGTGTTGGAATCCCATAGCTGGGGATATGAAGGTCATTTTCTTTTCATGCCGAAACATTACTATATTTTAATGCTTTTAATGACCTATAATTAAGTAAAGGAGAGAATCCTTCTTCCACTTGTGGAAATGAGCGACTCTAGTACACTCCAGCACTGATCAGAGACCATCCAGTCTGTAACAGCCAGATCAAAGCTTTCCCCAGAAAATATCAAAGTGATGTCGTCACCTCCCACTGCTTCCTAATTTGAACAAGGTTTCTTCTTTGTTTTATTAGCACATTTGATTATATATAAACTGAATGTGATTAACATGGAAGATAAAACAGGAAAACTGCCTTAATACTCTGAAAACACCAAAAAATAATTGCTTTGCAGCCACCTGTAATATGTTTTATATTCTTAATCAGAAACTTAAAGGATTTTATCGAGCTTGGCTCAGTGATAGACCATGACCCACAGATGTGTCATGGTCTGTCAGTCCTCGCTGGTTGACCTGCCCTTTGGTTATGTTTTGTTATGTTCATTATTCTTTGTTATGGCTCCCCTCCCGGTCCCCTGCTGCCTTCCTTGTGAGTACCTGTGTGTGTGTGTGTGTGTGTGTGTGTGTGGGGGGGGGGGGGGGGGGCCAAAAAGGGGGGGGGGGGGA
>VVHJ01045918.1:0-11907 GCA_015107715.1 Tylochromis polylepis
ATGAAACGACTGTGTGGCAGGATGTAGGACCCAAACGCGAGACACTCAGACAGGGGAAGTAAACTTAGAGGCTGCTTTATTGCAGTGCAGAAAACACAACAAAAAATAAACTTGCAAACTAAATTAGAAACAAATAACACTGAACACCTGGAAACGAGGGACGAAGATCACAGGGAGCACGGAGGGAAAACACAGCATGATGAGGGTACGACATGACACAAAGCAAGGAAAACTGCTTAAATACGCTGAGGGATAATGAGGGAATGGGACACAGGAGGAGAGCACAGCTGGGAGTAATCAAACATGACAAGACAAGGGGAAGCAAAACTAGACACACTGACGAAGGACATGCGACTTTCAAAGTAACACAGGAAGCACACGACAGAGACATGGACTAGACACTAAACAAAGGGAACACAGAGCACAGAGACAGAAGTGACATGAGACATGGCAGGGGAACAAGATAAATAATAATACATAATCGAAAACTACAACTTAAAAAAATGCAAAACACTGGGTCACTGACCCAGGACCATGACACTTGCCGTGTTTCTCTGTTACCAAGTGCTTCATTCAGTTCAATTCAATTTATATAACGCCAAATCACAACAACAGTTGCTTGAGGGCTTTCTAGCTCTTAGTCCTGAACACTTCTGAGCATTGTGGAGGTTCTCCTGCTGAGTAACATATTGGTGTGCAATGACAGTGAGACCTGGAGGGGTGTGATCGGGATGAATGACCTACTCATGATGAACCTGAGTGGTGTTCAGTTTCTAAACTTCTGTACTAACAACACGTATATTTACATAACAAACATCATGTTCAAGCATAGACTTATACATAGGTCTATATGGCACCAAGACATCAACATCCAAGTTCTCAATTCAATGGTTTTGCAGTCATTTCAGCTGCAAATCTGTGGCTACATGTCTTGTGCACTCAGTTGAAGAGAGGAGGTGGTAAGGGAGGTTTGCTAGACAGGCTTGGCGTGCCTAAATATACAGTGAGGGTATGCTGAGAGTATCTGGCAGATGCCCTGGGGTGTAATATAGTCAATTCCCACCTCTTTCAGAACTTCAACAGCATTCCTAGAGAGGCTTGGGACATTGAGTGTGAATGGATCTTATTCCACACTTACATTGCTGGATAAAGGTCATGGTATAATCCTCCGACCGTATGGTAAACAATGGAGTTGAAGAATGCAGTTAGACTGAAAAAGGAGTTTTATTGGCCTTGACTAACCTGTGGGACGCAGCTGGCGGGTACCATCTGGCAGTAGCTGACACAAAACCTGGGTGTGGGAGGAATTCAGTGAGGCCATGGAACAAGACTTTTGCTCTGCCTCCTCATTCACCAACAGCAAAATCTTCCCAGACTGCTTTTCTCCACCATCAACCGATTACTTCACCCCTTTGATCCATCTCACCCTTCAGGTGCCATAAGTTTTTGGACTTCTTCCAAGAAAATGTTAACTCCATCCTTCGGCAGCTTCTGGAACCTGTACATCTGTTTCAGGACGTCATTCCCCCTGTAGCACATCTACATCCACCCACCTTCTCCTCTTTCTCCTCTGTGAATTTCTCACAAAGACATCCCAGGTCACCAAGTGGATCTTTCAGTCCAAAGCCTCCACATGCAGCCTGAACCCCATGCAGACAACACTGGTCACAGCATGTCTACTTACTCTGTGTCCCCTTACAGTTGACACTATCAGCTGTTCCTTGGAGTCAGGAGTGGTACCCTCCAGTTTCAAAGCCACCTCAGTGACTCCTATCCTCAAGAAGCCAGGTCTGGAGCCTCATGACATTAACAACTACTGGCCAATTTCCAACATTCCTTTTCTCAGTAAAATCTTGGAAAAAGCAGTGGCCACACAACTCCATCAACATATGTCATACCATGAGCTCTATGAACCCTTCCAATCTGACGTCAGAACACACCACAGCACTGAGACTGCTCTTATTAAAATAACTAATGACCTTCTTATTGCAGCTGACTCTGGGCATATCGGCATCCCCATCCTCCTGGACCTCTCTGCAGCCTTTGACATCGTTTCTCACATCATCCTTCTCTCCTGCCGAACCAACTATCTTGGTCTCACTGGTACTGTATTCTCCTGGTTTCAGTCATACTGCTTCAACAGAACACAGTTTGTCACCATGGGAGACTCCCATTCCATCTCTGCTCCAGTTAACCACGGTGTGCCAAAAAGGTTCTGTGCTTGGACCTCTTCTCTTCACCATTTATATGCTCCCCCTTGGTCAGATCATCCATCGCCATGGTCTCTTTCCATTCCTATGCTGATGATACACAACTTTATCTCAGTACCAAACCCTCCACCTTGCTCCCCCCACAGTCACTTGTCAACTGTCTGCATGAAATCAAAATATGGATGTCAACTAACCTACTCAAGCTCAACACTAATAAAACAGAGCTCTTGATTGTGGCCCCCAAAGCCCTACTACAGGAGATTGGCAATGTACACGTTGACATGGACGGTTGCCTAGTCCCACCTTCCTCTGAGGTTTGCAATCTGGGTGTCATTTTGGACTCCACTCTTTCATTCCATGATCATGTCAAATCTGTTATCAAAACAGGTTTTTTCCACCTAAAGAACATCTCTCAACTTTGGCCATCACTCACTGACTCTGTAGCAGAGACCCTCATCCATGCCTTTGACACCTGCAATGGGGTCCTGTTTAGGATTTCCACTAAAGTCCTGGGTAGGCACCAGTATGTCCAGAACTCAGCTGCTAGGCTTCTAACAGGCACTAAGCTCTGGAAAATCACCCCCACCCTCATAAATCTCCACTGGCTCCTGGTTAAGTCACGCATGACTTACACGATCCTTCTACTAACTTACAAATTCCTTAATGCCCTGGCACCTCAGTATTTCTCTAACCTGCTGCAACCATACACAGATTCTTGGATGCTATGGTCCTCAACCATGGGTCTGGTTTCTGTCCCTTGCACCAACCTCAATATCTTTGGGGACAGAGCCTTCAGTGTGGTTGCCCCCGCCCTCTGGAACTCTCTACCATATGAGATTCGTAATGTCACTGGAGTCCTTCAAGAAACTTCTCAAGACTCAACCTCTAGCCTTTTTAACCTCTAGCTACTCTTGTGTAAAGCATCCTTGGGTTTCTTGAAAGGCGCTAAATTATTATTATTATTATTGTTATTATTAAGTGATTATGGCAAACTGTCAGGTGGCTCAGGAAGGGGAAGCTGTGTAGCCTGGAATGCTGCTGACTTCAATGGAGAATAAAATTGTGCGATGTAAGGAATACTTATTCTGTTTTGGTTGGCATGCATGTGCAACGTTGTTTGGACATCTGAAACACAGACTGGGGTCATGGTTCCCATTTTTAAAAAGAGGCTCAAGGGTATACTCCAATTACAGGGGGATTACATTACTTATTCGCCCTGGGAAGGTCTATGACAGGTTAATGGAGAAAAGTCTAGCCATTAATCCAACCTCAAATTCGGAAGGAACAGTGTGATTTTATGTTGGTCATGGAATGCTCGGGCAGCTCTTTATCCTCTCAAGGATATTCTAAGGTGTGTGGGAGTTTGTCCAAGAAGTCTAAATGTGTTTTGTGTTGATTTACAGGTTGATCCAGAATCCCACCCTCAGAGTGGGAAGTAATGAAGTACAAATACTTTGTTACCGTACTTAAGTAGATTTTTCAGGTATCTTTACTTCAGTATTTTTTTTCTGTAAACTTTTTACTTTTACTCCTTATATTTTAAACAAAAATCTGTACTTTCTACTCCTTACATTTTCAAAACAGGCTATCCGTTACTTTTGGTTTAATGCATCAGAATACGAATAGTTTGTGTGTTTTTACTGATGTTTGTTGAGCTGATAAAAACACTGTATTTGGAATTAGATGACACCTAAAAACATTGGTTGGAATGGAGGTGGAATCAACTGGATCCGCTCTCCCTTCCCAGTGCGCGCTCCCGACGCAGGGGAAACAAATTCTGTCTGGGAAAACTACCTTGGCACGGTTGCAGTACTTCAGCATCTAGCTAGCCCTACAAAAGAGTAGCGAGCATAAAGGGAGCAATTTTTTAAGTGTCATCTAAATCTAAATACAGTGTTTCTATCAGCTCAACAAACATTAGCAAACACACAAACTGTTCTGTGCAGTTTTTCTGTACAGTGTGTTGCTAGCTAAAGGTCCAGTGCTGTGTTTCACAGGGAGAGAATGAGAGCTAACTTCACTCAGAGATGGAGAAAGATAAGAAAGCGAGGACAGGAGAGGAAGAAGGTTAGATTTGACGGTAAGGACACTCAGTGGTGTTTGATGAACTGGAAATTGAAGCTTACATGTAAGTCCTCGTGTTTTTAAATCAGGTATTTGGTTTGTAAATGTGACATTATGTTTTTAATATTGTGAAACATGCTGCAGAACAAACTGAGGAAGACTGCGTTATTTAAAGGTTGCATGAAAATACTGTGCAGGTTAATGTGAGATAAACAGGTTACTTTGCTGTACTGCGATGGATTCAAAGTAAAGAACAGTGTGTTGGACTGGTGCACAGTGGCCGTCTAGTATATAGTTAATGTGAGTGAAGTTTGCCCCCCCACCTTCTTCAAATCAAACAAAATTGATGTCAAACATTTGTGCTACGTTTGTGCTGGTTTGTGCTGCAAAAATTTTTGTTTGTGCTCATTTTGTTTTAAAGATATTAATAAAAGTTTTTAGAGGTCATCCAAGGTCAACCAGCCCCCCCACATTAATGAAATAAAAAAAAAAAAATTGGTGTCAATCAACTGTGCTACGTTTGTGCTGGTTTGCACAGCAAAAACTTTCGTTTGTGCTGCTATCATTTTAAAGATATTAATAAAAGTTTCTAGAGGTCATCCAAGGTCAACCAGCCCCCTGACATTAAGGAAAACAAATAAAATTGATGTCAAACGTTATTTTTGGAGTTGTTGTATTAAACTTCAGAGGCTCGATAGTTCCATGTATTTAGTTTTTCTAACAGGAAACATGCCTACATTATTCTGATAGTTTTGTATTTTGCAAATAAAGTTTTTTTTCTCCGACAGAATGCATAGTTTATTTTAACTATTATAAGTTAACGTAGTTTTTTTTTTTACTTATAAAGAGCATGATCATGATAAAAAATATCCAATACTGGTTCATGTTTCATAACCTTTTCACAGTAAAGAGAGCGGCTGGTTGACCTTGGATGACCTCTAGAAACTTTTATTAATATCTTTAAAATGATAGCAGCACAAACGAAAATGTTTGCAGCACAAACACAGCACAGTTGATTGACACCAATTTTGTTTGTTTTCGTTAATGTGGGGGGGCTGGTTGACCTTGGATGACCTCTAAAAACTTTTATTAATATCTTTAAAACAAAAGTGGGACAAACAAAACTTTTTGCAGCACAAACCAGCACAAACGTTTGACATTAGGGCTGGGTATCGTCACTGATTTCTATAATCGATTCGATCCTCGATTTGATTCGATTCGATTTGAATCAGGGAAATTTTTGCCTCAGACAGTCAGAAATATTATAATTCTGATCATTTATCAGTACTGACACTTGTGAGGCTTCATCAGAGGTGTAAACATCACAGCAGATGCCTTTGTCAAAGTAACTGAGGATAAAACACGAAGGAGATTGAAACCCAGCCCTATTTGACATAATTTTTGTTTGATTTGAAGAAGGTGGGGGGGCCAACTTCAGTATGCTGTCAGATGTAGAGAATGGAAATCAGCCAGGACAGCTCATGAAACGTGTTACATGTGGTTGAGTTCAAGTGTATAAATTTACAAAGAGCAGCAGGTCAGCTGATCACAGGTGTACAGGAGCTCTCAATAGAAAATATTGAGCTGTGATTTTTTTTCCCCATGCTAAGCCATTAAAACTGATTCTAGGTTTCCCCACCCACTGAATCTCACTTTAACCTCATTTTCCTGTTTAAAGGGGTAGGGCACCCTCTACAATGTATACATCAGAAAACAGGGATTTTTAAAAATTTTTTTAGTTTTCCTTCTTTTTCTCTGCTCATGCTCTACTTACCGGATTCAAGCTGACTACATTTATTAGAATTAAAATTTAGACTGAAATAATTTTTTTTTATCCCCTACTGATATTATTTTATTATTACATTAATATAGCACAAGGTTCAGTTAACTTTGCACAAAAATATCTGGTGGACTCTTTCTCCAAAGAGCTACTGTTTTACTTTCTTACTCTGAGTACATTTCAGAACCTGTACTTTTACATGAGTAAAGAATTTTGAATTAGTACTTCAACTTTTACTGGAGTACTTTACAACACTAGTATCTGTGCTTCTGCTTAAGTACAGAGTGGCTGTACTTTTGCCACCTCTGCCCACCCTCAGTTATGGCTATGAGCTCTGGGTAATGACCAAAAGAGGAGATCAGGAAACGCTGGAGAAATTTTATATCTCAGCTGGCCAGGGACTATCTCAGTATCCCCCTGGGGAAACTGGAGGAAGTGGCTGCTTAGACTCCTGCCCCTGCAACCCTAATCTCTATAAGCAGAAAATGGATGAATAGATGGCCTGGCAAAAGAAAGAGCCTCAATTCTGGAAAAGAAGGTTGTTCCACCTCATCCACCATAGACTTAAATAATAGCCTACCTGCAAAACCTACAAGCCAATCCTGTTAACTTTTCTACTGATATGAATGAGCCACGGAAACATTTAACTAGATATTCTTTGATCTAAATTCCCTCAGCTTTTCCATGTTTTTGCTACACCATCAAGTTAGGAAGTATATATATAAAAAAATCTAAATAACAATAGTAATTTCTCAACCAGCTAAATTAGTTCATTCTACTTATACAGTGAAATTTTCTGTTGAAATGATCACACTTTTTCAGACTGATATATCTAATAAGCAGCAACTCACTACTGGAACATTTTGCCTAAAAGACAAGAAGTGAATCCTCTTTGATTGTTTCCTTTATTGCTTTAAGAAGTGCTCAGTGTTAGCCGTTTACATTTGTCACATGCTACACTATGACATTTGACTATGGTGGTCATGAGACGCTGCTCTATAACGTTGTCTTTAGAAATACAATATTTCCGTCACTAGTTAAGTGTGAGCATACTGCTATTGAGAGGAAATTGAGGGTTTGCTCCTAGTGGAATATAAAAAATGTACAACTACTACAAGAACTGAATATTTCATTGTGCTTTACAGTACAAATAGCAGAACAAACTGTTCCCCATTTGCAGCATATTGCTGATTACACATTAAACATTAATGGGTTTAGCTGCATTTATATTTCTGGATTCCTAGGATACTGCACAGGACAGCAACCCTTAGTCCCCACTTCTGTCATAAAACTTTGTCAGTTCCTAGAACTTGAATGAAGGCCAAAGGTGATTTTGCTGTAATACCACTGAAACTTTGGAATGACCCTTTGGATGTAATTTGCTCAGCTAATTTGCTCTCTAGTCATATTTTGGATGCCTCTTGATACTTTACAAGCCTGCTTTGGATGTCAAACCTATTCTGTACTTTTCGCTCTCATCTCTGCAGCTATGCCTTTTACAGATTATCTCTTTATTACAACCATGCACAGCACAGCAATGCAAGAATGAAAATGCAAATATTCTTTTTTGGGTATTCATTTTGTATAATTTTTCAGCCACTACTATCATGCAATTATTTTTTAAGTGCACCTGTGGGAATTAGCCCCTGAAAATGTAGAAAATCCAGGGGTTATAAATTATAAATGTACTTATGTTACCCCCCAAAAATGTGTGTGCATGTGTGTCAGAGTGTGTAGGAAAACAAAATTGAAGGGCGCCAGGTTTCTTTCTTACCTTGATCCTTGTGTGTTTGTTGGCTCTGTGTCTGGGAAGAGGAAAGAGAATCATCAGAGCACCGACTTTTATAGCCCCACTGAGACAGCGACCGATGACACGCTTCCCCCTCCCCAACACAGGGATGAAAAGACCAAATGTTCTTCTAAGATCGATTAGAAAGGACGTGGTACTCGTCATGTAAATAGATGCATTTTATTTGCATATTGGAAAAAAAAGAATTTAAGTTGTTTTTTCTTTCAAAGAAACGTATAGAAAAAATAGTAATAATATATTCCTGTAGCATATACTGTAAATGGGGGCGGTCTTAGCTCGGATGATTTGATAAAGCAGTTATCACCTCATGGGTGTAATTGGCAGCCTGTGACACCAGCCCAGAGTCCTTTGTAGCTGTGGACAGGCATAAACTCATTAGGGAAGTAAAGCTAATCGGACTGTTAATTCAGCATGTCGTTAGATGACTTTTATAAAAACGTAACAAAAATTGGATCTAGTTGGAAAACAAATATTCTTTGCTTTACAGTAGGTGGTGTGTTTGAGCAGGAGCTAATAAAAAACTGTAAGTGATGCTCTTTGCGGTGCGTGAACGTGTGCGCACGCAGCAAAATAGGTAAATGATTGATAGCCAGCTGCCTTCCCGACTGTGAGCCCAGTTTGGACATAGATCACAGATGGCTTGCAGACTCAGTGTGTAATTATGCATGGCTACTAGAAGCCATAAATCAGCGTTACAATCTGGGTCAGAAGGTTCATGGGTTAAAAGTTGCACACTTGAGCTGCAGAATAGTGAAGAACAAAGAATAAGCCGTATCAGAAATCAAAGAGAGCATATAAGGTAGTGGAGAGATAATAGTACAGAGGGAAAAAGTACAAAAAAGTAACCCCGACAGTGAGAGACAGACTTTGCCCAACCTGATGGAAATTTCCACTCTGGCAGTGAAACGAAATCTAATGTTCAGACACAACAAAACAACGTTCACGTTGTTAGATTGTAGTTGTTAACGGAGGCATTCCAACAATATTATACACATAAATGAACAAAACAACAGTTACTCTTAAGCAATAAAAGCTTTGAATTCTGGGACAGTCTGGAACACACTTCTATGTTGGCTCAAAAGGTTCAGTGTGTTCATGTGTTGAAATGCATGGAAAGGTTTCAAATGACCCCAAAAGGGGTTGAACGGGTTTATCACCAGCATCGAGTGCCGCCTTTTTTTTCTTTAAAGAAACATTTCCCTTTACAGGATCAGCCACTGTCTGCTCTAACTGGTCTTTTGCCCTGCAGTAGTTCCCATGTTAAAACCCAGAAGAGTTTCTTTTTTGACACCACGTTTTTACTATAGGGAGCTCACTCAGAGGTGGAAATATATGCATTAATAGATGACTGAGTGGTACCAGCTGTATTATATACAGCTGTAATTTCCAGAAGTTCTTAAATCAGCGGATATGTCTTTTCATATTTTGAATGGTTATTTTCATTATTTCATTATTATCATACTAAAAGTGTTTGGCTGACACCAGCCACCGATCATTCTGCAACATTAGGAACTTGGGACTCAGGAAACGATTTGGCATTTTCTTGTCAGAAGATGTTTCAGTAGAGCTGCACACAAGATACCATACAGATCATATATACTACTTTATTCACACAGGACTCGCACTCTACAGTTATAACTTAAAATGAGATGTGAATAAGACCTTTTTCTAACTGTTTTCCTGCTTGAGATTCAACAATCCTGTAAATCTGTCAATAAAAGAACGAATAAAGAAGAATAATATAATTTTAAAAAATCTGTCATCTGCGTTTGTATGAACGTATGAATTTCTATCCACTGTCAGCCTAAGTTCCTGTGTAGGAACTGATGTGAACTTTATGTACTGCAAGGAATGCACTTTAAATGTGTTACGACTAAATGTCTCTGTTTTTTTAAAGAAAAAAATTGTTGCTCTAAATTTATGCATTAAAATAACCCCACATATAAAAACAGAATAATGCACTCGCACCAATCAGCAGGCACCTTTTTAATCACTTAATAATCCCAAACAGGAGTATAGTGAACTAAATATTTTAAAGAGCTACAGAAATAGTAGAATTTGTGTTTTTCTTTATTTCATCTGGTGTGTTTCAGAGTTCTCTGCTCATTGCTTGACCCTGAAGTTTGTTCAGACTCTTTATGGACGCATGTTGGACAGCAGTTTGGGGATGACATCTGGGTTGCGAGTATGAAAGTAATAGATGGCAGCTCCTCCAGCCATGACAGTCAGGCTCATTTTAACCAGTCGGCGAGCAGTGGAGGGCTGTTCCAGTTCCAGCTGGAGGTGACAAAGTGAAAATGTTTAATTTGCATAACTAACTTCACATTAAAATCATGCAGAACTGTAACAAAGAAGACCGCAGAAGAAAAAGTGTCACATCAGACCTTTCTGGTTTTTAGAGGCTGGTACATGCGATCAAACTGGGTGAAAATTGCCCTGCGGGCTCCCTCCCATTTCCCTGGTCCCATCAGCCGGTACTGGTAGGCGGTGACGGGCCCCCAGAAAACCCTCTTGAACAGGGTGTAGTCTGTGAAGAAGAGCCAGAGGAGACTTGGCTGTACACCAATCTCTCCAGCTATTTCATCCATGTAGGAAACAAAGTCCACCTGCAGTGGGGTCAGCTTTGACACGACGTAACTGTGGAGAGAATAATATAAAGAATAGTTGTTATGTTACCGCTTAGGTAATTTCATGTTTTAAATGTTAGTAAAATGTGCCACCCTGTGCCCCCTTTAAGTTGATATTTTATGACAGTAGAAGAAGAGTTAGACAGGAAGTTGATGTTTTCTTGCTATGCTGTCTCATGATGGCCGCTCCACATTCGTGTCCTTCTTTTGGGTGTTTGTTAAAGCATTGTCTGTAAGTATTTAATGGTAAAAAGCTATGAGACGCTCCAAGTGTTGTCTTTATTGTTTGGTAGATCACAGTTAGCACGTTTTCAATGCGCTATTCATATGTAAATGAGATCGCCAGTTCATATGCTAATTTAAGGTGCTAATCGTCATGCTAGCTTCCTAATGCATTGTTAGGTCATTAGCTTAAGGCACATGTTGTTGTTAACAGTACAGATGAATAATGTACATTTCCACATATGCTCATTGTTACAGTTTCACAAAATAAAAGAACCAGCGAACTTCATAAGATTTCGTCTACTGTCTGGAGTTCCTGGGTTCATGTTTAGCTGTTTGGATAGCTAGTCAGACTTCTAGCGAGGCCAATTACAGTGAAAAGACAGCACCACGGCAAGCATCAAAGCTACAGAAGCCACCGCGTGGAGCTACGACCATCCTATAAAGCTAAGTAAAGTATACGGACGGACGCAATCAAAATACAACAAATCCAAAATGTCTGAAAGTAAATCCTTCAAAACCGAGACAGAGTCAGTCCGTTCCCACAAACCACCATCAAAAGCAGGCTCATCAGCTAGCACTGAATTGCTCAGAGCAAAAGCAAAGGCTGAAGCTGCTCAAGCAAGGGCCTCATATGCAAAGAGAGAAATAGAAATTAAAGTTGAGCAAGCACGCTTACAAGCTACTCTCGACGCACTGAGAGCAGAACAAGAGAAAGAAGCTGCCATAGCAGAAGCTAATTCTTTAGAAGCTGGTCTACTTGAATTAGGCTTCGAAACACTCAGTGTAGCTTATGGGCCATCTCTAGCAGAGAACCAAGAAAAACACACTGCGCAGTATGTTTTGGAACAAACAGCTATCAATGCAGCAGAATCAACAGCCCCAGTAAAAACTGAATACAAAGACCCTGCACCTGCCTTTCAAGAAATCGCTGTAAAAGAAGGAAACAAAACAAACTGTGCTGCTACTCATAACGAACTATCCACCAGCTACAAAGAGTTTACCCCTCTTGTTCAGACACCATATAAATCCAATTGTGCTCACAGTGACCATGCCCCGAGCCAACCGACTTATGATCTTGCCAAATATCTAGCCTGCAGCCAGCTCATTACTACAGGCCTTACCAGCTTTGATGACCAACCCATGAATTACTGGGCATGGAAATCATCTTTCAAAACCGCAATTGCAGGGTTA
>VVHJ01045919.1:16556-31541 GCA_015107715.1 Tylochromis polylepis
CTTTGCGGGGGTGGGGGGGGGGGGGGCTGGAGCCTATCCCAGCTATCTTAGGGTGAGAGGCAGGGTACACCCCAGACAGGTCACCAGTCTGTCACAGGGCTAACACGTACAGACATACAACCATTCGCACTCACATTCACACCTATGGGCAATTTAGAGTTTCCAATCAACCTATCCCCACTAACTTTATACTTTATCTTTGTATAATATTAAAATATTATAATCTGAAACATTTAAAGTGACAAATATGCAAAAATCAAGCAATCAAGAAGGGGCCAAATACTTTTTCATGGCACTGTACATCCACTGTCACGTAGACTATATGTTCTGCATACAGATACAGTACACACAACAACGGACAGGAAATGGAATAATCCTCTGTGTACCTTCTATGCTGAAGATGCGGTCGCCCAGAGTTCCAGCAATGGTGTAGAGGACTTCCTCTTCTGATACGTTAAAGAAATGTTTCTCTGTGGGTGAACTGGCGATGGATTTGATTTCACTTATTAGCTTTTCTGTGTCGATGTTATTTCTTGTGTAATAACCCAAGACCTATTATTTAAAAAAACATCAACAACAAAACAGCATTTCCAGATTGGACAAAGCGAATATAAGAAGATTTAAGTGGCAAATCAAATCAGCAAATTAATGAGCAAATATAAACTATCAGAACAGGAATTTAATGCAGGTCAGTACTGTGCAGTTAGCAGGGATTACAGCTTGAAGGCAGTTTATAGCAACAAAATCATTTCAACTACAAGTTAGAAAGATGAACTATAAAACTGGTTCTATACTTGCTAGCAGTTCAAACACTTGTCAGATTTTGCACATAGAGTGAGCAGTTCTTCAAAAGAAAAAAAAAAAGATGCTTAAATGCAGAAAGTTAGGAAATGTCACCATTACATAATAAGTATGATTCAAGTCATGGAAATTTATCCTAAATGTGTGACTTGGCTACCTGAAATTCAGTGTTATGATCATACTTTTTACACATGAATAATCAGCGTAAATGGTAGATGAGCACTTACAGCAATACCGAAGCGTGTAATGCCCTTCTTCTCACAATCGGCAATAACTGCTTTTGTCTTAGATGAGTCGTGAGATTCACCATCAGTGACAACCACCATTACTTTGGCAGCATTTGGTCGCCCACCGTTAGCGGTACTAAAACCTTCAGTACTGAAGGGAGAGGACAAGGCAGGCATTTTATATTGGATTTATTTATAGATAAATAAAACAACTACATGATTCTGATGTGATGAAAATCAACTAACCTGGCATACTCAATTGCTTTGAAGGTATTGGTCATGTCACCAGACATCTGCGTTATTTTAGATGCTGCAGCAATAGCCTTGACGTTGGTTTGATACTGATTCAGTTTGAATTCAAATTGGGGTTCCACAGCATACTGAATGACACCAACCTGGCATAATAATATTAAAAAATAATGCATCAAATTACAGACTGTGGCAATAATGATAACAGGAAAACTAGAAAGAAACCAGACTAAATACAGTCATGTGGAAAAGAAAGCGTCCCCTCTTTCAATTACAGGGATTTACATATCAGGACATTATAAAAAATAACCTGATTGACTCTTGTCCATGTCATGTCATTATTTATTTAACAAAAACTCAACAAAAATGCAGAAAGTGTGTGGAAAAAGTATACTCTTACTGCTTCCATATAAATTAAGAGGGTAAGTAGGAACAGGAAGTTTTGGCAGTTTGCTTGTCGGAAGCTTTCAGGTAAACCATCAGGAATGATCTTTGAAAAGCAATCATTACTGCTCACCAATCTGGGAAGGGTTAAAAGGCCATTGCTGAACAATTTGAAATCCATCAGTCTACAGTGAAAAAGATTATCCACATGTGTAAAACATTCAAGACAGCTGCCAATCTGGGAGCTGACATCCCAGCAAATTCAACCCAAGGTCAGACCTGCAAAGCTCAGAAAAACTGCAAAAAAACCCCAAGAGCTCCATCTCACATTCTGGTCTCAGTTAGCGTGTTAAATATTAAAAGTTCATGTACAACTAGACACAGACACAGTGATGTAGGGGTGATTATTTGGGCCTGTTTTGCAGCCACAGAATCTGTCTGACAGCTAAAGCTTGGCCAGAATTTGGTCATGCAACAGGACAATGATCCTTAGCACAGCAGCAAATCTACAACAGACTCGCTGAAAAAGACCAAAGATCAAGGTATCGCATTGACCCAGTCAAAGTCCAGACCTCAAACTGACTGAAATCCTGTGGGAGGACAGCAAGAGAGCTGTGCAAGAGAGTTGTGCTTAAATAAATGCCTGCAAACCTCAATAAACTGAAGTGGCCTTGTAAAAAAGAGTGAGCCAAATCTCCTCCACAATGATGTGACAGATTGATAAAGTCATTTGTGGTTAAGGTTCAAATTACTGACTCATGGTCTGTACTTACATTTTCACACACTGCTTCAGCCTTTGTTAAATTATTACATCATGTAAAATGTAATTTGTTGTTGTTAATTTGAGGTTGTATTTATCTCATTTTAAGCTCTGGTAAGGACATTACCAGGTTCTTACAAGGATATTATGTCCTGAGATGTAAAACCTTACAATTAAAAGAGGATGTAATTTCTTTTTACCAAGACTGTAAGTCAAAACTATTCCCAGCCTTGTCTTAGCTTTAGTTTCATAGTCACCTGTGTACTTTGGGGTCCAATTTCGAGAGCGGGTAATAATTTCTTCAGGAATTCTACAATGGGTTCCCAAGGAAAAATGCTGTTGGAGCCATCCAAAACGATCACAATGTCCATCGGCCCTCCACATTCTAAAAAAGTCAGTAGTAATTAAATAAACTGTGTTCATGCAATGTATTTATTTATCATTCATTCAGCCGCTGCCTTGAGTTCTGACCCTTGCTTGGTATAATATGTCATATTTAACTCCTAGTTGCACTTCTCCATTTGTTAACGTTATCGTATCTTTAAACAGTTTAAACACAGAAGCAGAAAAATCACTAAAAAAGGAAAAGCTCAAAATCAGGAATCAAAACCACAACAAGGGCCACAAGAAAACAAACCTTCACAGTAAAACAGAAGGTAACCAAAAGATATGACTAACAATGAAACATGAACAAACCTGAAAAATGAAGAACATTGTCCAGTGAAAAAAATATTTAAAACTTGGCCTTTAATTAAAATTTTTTGTAAGATCTCCGTCACATTTTCCATAAGCACCTGAATTTATCTGAAACTGATAAGTAATGAGCTATACATTAACAAAAGGCTGTATTTTCTTTGGTTAGTATTGAGTGAATACTGCATGGAAAGGCAAGCACTACATGAAAGATAATGAACTATACACAGCATATTAAAATTTCTTACTCTGGATAGCAGGAGAAAAGGCAGGTTGAGGCCGAAAGACGGGGTCCAGTTTGGCACATACTCCTGGGTAGAAGTTTTGAGTGCCACACTGCTGACCCCAAAGTGGACCGCATGTCTGTATCAGACAACCACAGAAGAAGAAACAAGGACGTTTAAAGGAAGCTTGGGGTTATGAGTGTCTTTAAAGGTTTGCAGTAATATCTTGTGTCTGAACATTTTTCTCTAAATGTGTCTGAACATGCATTAATGTACTTTGTTAGGAAATAATCACAAAGTGGGACTTATAGCAACATTCACTGGGAGCATTTTTTAGTAACTCAGTGGTCTGAAAATAGTTTCCTTCCTGTATCAGCAATAAATTTAAATAAACAACTGGCACACGTCCTTTAACCTAAAAATACATTTAATGAAAAATTTAAAGGAAATCTTGACTTAACAAGTAAATCCTCACATTACTGTATTATGAAGTTATTCACAGATATTTCCTATTAACCTGCTTATTTGCATTCATTTCAGGAAAATTTTTGTCCCTTTATTTGTCATTATAAATATGGCCATAATCTACAACTACAATCTACAACCATTAAGTACAAACTTTCACAAAATTTTGGCCAGTTTCTCATTCGAGGTCATCTACCTGTGCACTTTTGGACAATTTTTTTTATCATGGGTGCTATTTTTACAACACTCTGTGGAAGTCCCACTTTCAACCACTTTCATAGACACTGTATCCATCTCATGAACCTTGAATTTAGATCCTCAAACCTTCATGTTGAGGATATTCACTGGAGATGGGGTCTCTGGCTACAACTCAGAGTCCAGACTGAAACTCTTAATTATATCTTGTATTGACAGTTTTCTAAAAGTCACATTTACCTGTAAATATCAATCACAGCTCAGTCACAGGCCCATCTAGTATGGGCTACATGTCAGGTATGACAACTTTGTAACAATCCAATCCATACAACCAGCTCTACTTGCCCAGTGTAGCTCCCTAAAGAGACCACCCATATTTTTATCGCTGGAGTGAGTCACACACAGTTTGTGCCAACTTATGAATAGGAAGGAAATGGTGTGGTAGCATCTAAACATAGTCAGTAAGGCATTAATAAGGTCTTTATTAGGACTACTTAAAAACCAGTATGCTACTACAATGCATGGAATAAGGAATAAGTAGTTGTGTTGTATAGGCATAACTGAATAGAAAGTGTTAGTCACTGAGGTGGTTATAAAAATACATTACTGAGCATATAGAATGGAAATAGCTTTCCTTATACTTAGTGACACTCAAACAAACATACCATCAAACCATTGTCACCAGGCATCCGAGTAAGAGTCAAACCCAGTGACATGTTGGCATCAACATTTTTAACCTCTGGAACACGGACAGAATCTGTAAAAAAAAGTGGCAAAGGCAACATTAAATTACTGTTCAGATTATAGTTCTTATCAAGAAATTCTACAACCTGAAAAAAAAGCTTCTAAAAGCTCAATATATGAAGTTATTACAACTTTGTTGGATTTAACTGTTACGTCTGACAAATTTTGAAAAGAACAGAATGACATCTTTGGTGTTTCTCATCTCTGTAGCTTCTTATTTATTTATTTATTTATTTATTAGGGATTTTAAGCACATGGACGATATTTGGTCAAGAGCTGAAACATCAAAAACCTTACCTTGAAGATTGAGCTTATCACAGCGGTTTCTGGATCCTGTGATGGGACATTTGTAAATATCCCCCTTCCTGTTTTGACTGTAACCACTCCAAGGAGCACCAACCAGGAGCCTAGAAAAAAACCCCAAAAAACCAAAAGAAAACATCCACCGTTGGCGTTATCCGTAAAGCTTTACCTACACGTGAAATTTTGGTAATTGCAAAAATACAAACATTTTCACATAAAATACAGAAAACTGATTTTTTTTTAACACGCTGTGAATTTGCAGAAATTAGTTTTTCTGCTGTTTTTAATAACATATGTGGATAATTCAATCATTTCATTCTTTAAAACAAACATTGCAAGTTCAAACATAAAATATCCACTTCGTGTACTTTATTCCCACAACATCCAGCTCTTTCTTGCTGTTACTTAGACATTTCACAAAATCTAAAGCTCAGCAAGGCACAGGAAGAGGGACTCATCATTCTTTCATATATGGTATGATGTGTAATAGTGTGTATCTCCTGTTTAGTTTTCAGACTACCATGTAACATGCAATCAGAAGCCTTTATCAGATTCTGTATAATTATTTCCAAGTTACGCAAATGGGTCACTCCTTCAGACGGTGAGTTACACTGACAAATGGTGACTCACAGTGCACAACATTCAGACTGTGGTTGTTATTACTGTTTAACTAATGTTAAACAGTAATGGATTTTATTACTGCTTTACTGTTACACATGTGTAATAAAAATTGTCGGAGAAGGTTTAAAAAAGTATAGTAATGTGCAAAACTAAACATTTTAGGCTAAAAAAAAAAAGTCTTTACCTTATTCAATATTTATCAGCTGTTATACGTGAAAAAGCCAAACATGTGTTTAGTTACATGTTACATGTTCATGCTCTGTGTGAAAATGCTCAACCTCAGTAGTGACACCACAGGAAATGAAACGGTGGCATTAACCCTTATACAAGTGGTGTGAGAATTGTAGATGAAAAACAGCTTTGTGTTTAGCAACAACAAAGCGCAGCTTCTTAAAGCTTGGAATGAAATCAGCTAAGGCCACTGCAGTTTCCATCTGCATCACTTAAAAACTAAATAATATGTGAACTGTTCACACAGTAGTTCAGACTTTTGTAACCACTGATGAACGCTGCAATAAAATAAAGACTAGGGCACATTTTTGCAGTGGAATATGTTGCTTTGAAAAGTTGCTTGAACTTGGTGGTAGCATAACAGAGTGGAGACTTGTTTGTGTGCCAATAAATGGCTTAAATATTTTTGATGTCTAGTTCCAACTCTTTGCAGTAACAGGCTATTGTTTCCAACTTGATTCTTTTGAAAATAACATGATGTGACTGCATGTGCACAATCTGATTCAAAGATTCAGAGATATTAGAGTTTGTGTACAACGACAGGATTTTTTTTTCCCCCTCAAATGTACAATTGCTTGAAGCTTTTAAGTCAGTGTGGAGCCAATCACCCTGTGACGCATGTCAGACTCTTTGGTCAACACAAAATTGAGCCTGTTGTAGCGTGCAGGCCTGTAACGTTGACCCCAGAGTAACCTGTCCTTTGTGAATGGCATTATCTCCCCCACTTTTAATGCGAGGAAAACTGCAAAGTAATATGCACACCACTTGAAGGCTTATAGCAGCTTGATGTTTTTGCTATAAAACATAACAGACAAGAAAATATGGCTATGACAGTGAAACAAGTGAAGAACAATCACCTTTGATTCAAGACATTTTTTATGTGATGACAGAAATTCATACCATTTGCCTTGATTGTTTTCCACTTGTTGGACCGTGTAACCAAACTCTTCTGTTGTTGTTCCACTAAAGATCTTGGCACCTGCAGTACCAAGGTTGAAGGACTGTGCCTGCCAGATACTGTCAGCTGGTGGAGGGAAAAGAGGAATTAACATTACAGTGTGACAACACAAATGTCTGTCTGCATTTCATATTGCATTTGATGTCAGAGCAGGATTATGAGTAGTACATCTTCAGTTTTAGCTTCAGCAACAATCTGAGACATCTGTGGCTTGTGCACTGTTAAAAACCGCATCACTGCAACTCAGTGAGAAAGGCCATTAAAAAGCTTCACAACACTCAGAGCTCATACAGTTCATGAAGAGCTGAAGTTTGTGTAAGTAGAAGCTGTAACGGATCGGACTGTTTCTAAAGAAATGGCTGCATTCCCAAACACACCCATCTGAATCCCCTCAGGTAGAATATTTTGTGCATTAACAGACCAACAAGCCCATACAGGAGGCAGAGCAGAGCTCAGCTATCAGCCTGCCTCTCTCCTCAGCAGGTAGAGGAATGTGGATGACATTGGATTCAGGAAACCTCCATCACCCTTGTCTCCTGCCAAGCCCATGTACCTGCAGAACAAAATAGCTCTCTGCGTCCTGTGCACACCCCCAAAAAACCATGAACAACAACTGGAACAGGAACAGAAATAGAGATCGGATTAAAAATGTCTGTCCTGTTGTGCACGACAGCTACCACACATTGGAGGGCAGCGATAGCGAGCAGTATGTGAAAGTTCTCTCTTCTATGATCCACATAACTTAGAGCCTTGAATATGATCTTTATTCTATAAGAGACGAAGAAATGCTGGAAATCGTATTAAAAATAAAGATTTCTCCTGGCTGATTGTCCGGTAAATTCACACGTTTTGCAATAGGTTTAAAATGCGTAAAAACCCTTTAGAGGCTGCTGTCAAATATGCAGCGAATTACTGATACAGCTTAGAGAAAAAGATCTTCTGAAAAACTATGAAACTGCCGCTTTTCCCGGCGAGGATAAGCTGTTTATCACCCCTGAAAGGGTCGCGGCGAAAAAAAAATGTGTTAACATCTTTAAAGTCCAAAACAGAAGTTTGGTACTTACTTATGACAATTAAAGTGAAGATAGTATTCCGCCAGAAGTGCTCCATCCTCGCCGTTAGTCCATTTGTGTGAAGTGAAGAAATACAGTGACCGCACTTGTCAAAACAGAGGCTCTGCAGCGCGTAGTCAGCGGTGACGCACCGGAAAGTCTAAATAAGGACCTGTCTTCCGCTTACCTGCACACACAGACCTGAAAGTACCGTCAAACAGTCAGCAATAAACTCAGATGAACTGGACCGCTTACAGTCTGGGGTGTGCTCAAGCTATAGCTCCATATAACTCGAAACCAAGTTAAGAGCAGTTTAAAGTCCACTACTTTGAAGATGGAATCTCCGAGACACAAGGAAAGGAAATATGAGTGTTCCAAACAAGCCCACACCCGTCACCCTTAATTTTAATCCCCTTTAATCATCATTCCAGGGCTTCGCCATTTGTGGACTAACAACACTTAAATCATCCATCTGCCAGATAAAAAGCAATTATCATCAATCAGCTAACAGAGAACAGTCTGAGACGTCTTCTCATCCCCCTGAGCTCGAGCTATACTCTTTGTATTTACAAATCACTGCAGAGCGGAGAGTTATGTTCATGACAGGGTAAGTACTATATTAAGAAATGTCAAATATTCAGAAGCTATAAAATGATGCCCAAACAATAGAAAACTCTATGAGAAATGTTTGAAGAGTAACCAAAAGCCTTTCTATATTAACTGGAAAACAATGACGTAAGGCTTTTCATAAAGCAATGGTCAGTGTGGTGAAAGAGTTGAAAGAGTGGGTCCTTTCCAAATTGCTCATTTAGAAAAGATTTTCGCTGGAGCTCATTGCGTAATATACCCCGGACAGATAATTACGTCCTCTGATGTCATAGTGTTTAATGAGCAAGTAACTCATAGTAGTTAGGGTGCGTAGCTATTTTCTGTTCACACTAACTTGGAAGTCTGACTCAAACGCTGAGTGTTTGGATCTAGAGTAGGTCTGAAAAGAACCCTAATGACTTCATGTCCGTTAGATATTTTTTAAAAGAAAGCCTGCATTGTGAACAGGGGCTGTGGAATTTGAAAGATGCTGGCATTTGCCAGGCAGTGATGGATTTGGATTGTATTTTAGGAAATGTAGACTTTTTTGTCAAGAAAGTAGTACTCAAGACTCTGTGAACTCTGTGAAAAAAAAGCCTCATTTTAAACTTGATGATTGGCTCATGGTAGTCATAGTTTCCCCCTTCAGCTGAGCTATGATGTTAGTACACTTCCTGTGGGCTGTGGATACAGGCAGTAGAAAGAAGCCAGTGGTAAAATACATACTTCTGTTTTTCAATTTTTCTTTTTGTTGTTGTTTTGTCCCTTTTACCTTTAAACAGCACAGCAGTAAAACAAGCACGTATTTAACCACTTTAGTTGTCAGACTGGGAGCACCATTGGTTATAATCAAGTCAAGTGACCACCGAGTTGTAATGCTGTTAAACGGTCACTAATAACAGATTAATTGTCTCCCGTTCTTGGACAGATACGTAATTTGATTTAAACGTAAAAAAGAATCAGCAGTTTAAGATATTAAATATTGAATATTTGACTGGTCTTACATCGTGAGGTCCAAGAGTATAAAGAATAATTGCTTGTCTTAATGAAATGAAACAGGAATTCTGCTTAACCCTGTTCCATTTTCAACATAACAGTATCTTGATGCTTCTCTTTTGCCATCCTCAAAAGTCACAAAACTCACTGGAACACAAAAAAATCTGATTTGAACATCATTTACCATTTCCTCCTTGCCAAGCGTCATATCTTAAATGAAAGTTAGGCATCAACTGACGTAAGGCTTTCACATAAGTATCCATAAATATTCATCTAAGACTCTTGCGCTCAGTCTGTAAACTCCTTTGCTTAATAGCAGTTCTGCAAGAAGGTGTGAGTCAACTGTAAAAATGTAAAGACAGTGTCATTATGTAGCTCATTTAACTACTGAAGCAGTAAATGACCTAAAGCAAATGAGACAAATATTCTGTAGTCTTTGGGGAAACAGGTTTCTGCCCCCACTCCTTTATTTGTATCAGTTTACTCAGTTGCTTTCATGAGGACTGGAAGAAACAATGCACACCAGTATTCACAGCTAAACCTTTGTCTTAACTCCTTTGTTTGCGCAGCATGACAAATGTAAGACATCTGGTGAGCTGAGCACCTTTAGAGTTCAAAATGGGCAAGTTCAAGAAATTCTGTAGCAGTGATGTGAAGACGTTCCTGGAAGGGGGCAGGCTTCTTCTCTGATGGTTGTTTTAAATAAGAGCTGGGATGAGAAACTGAAAGTGTAACTTTTCCCAAAGATAAAAAAGTTAGTAACTGACTCATCAGTCTCATATATACAAAACAAACTGCATCTGTTAAATGGTCCTGCCTTTAACAGGATACTAATTTCCTTTATTTATAAATATGATTTCACAAAAGCGGTATCAAAGGTTTTTAAAGAGTTAAATTTGTTACGTAATCCTAAACAATCTAAGGAAGGATCTTGAAACAGACGAGCCAGCAGTCTATTTTCCTGTCAGGCACATACAGAATGTGGCAGTGTGGGAGTGTCACTGAAAATTCCCTACAAGTCGTCTCATGAATCATTCCAAGTTGGTCAGGATGTTAGGAGATGATTTGTAATCACAGGTCAAGCCTTTTGTTTCACAGGATGAGGTAGCCTGCTGTCACACATATGTGTTTTTTGTAATGTAAACTTGCTTTCCTTATTTGTTAGTCTTTGTTACATCTTGGCATAAAGGTAGTTTTGGTGTTAGTGTGTGTTTTTCCAGGTTTTGAAATCCACTTTGTTGATATTTGTGCCAGCACCACTCCACTATACTAGAGGTGATTAATTACACCCGTGATTACACAGTCAAAACATTTCAAGTTAATATATCCTCGAGAAATCTCTTTCGGCGAGTCACAAAAATTCTGTCAAAGGAGCAACTTTCCACCAGAAACGTACATTCTCATTCATAGCCAGGTCAGTAGTGTAAATTCTCTAGTTTTTTTCTCTAGACAATATAATATACTAAAGCCTCAAGAATATCAGCAGTGTAAACTCTGTTAAAGTATCTTTAATTTTTCCCAAATTAAAACTATTTCAGAAATTCAGCGCTATTTGTGTCATTTTCTGACATGTGACATTTATTTCTGTTTTCTGTGTTTATTTGACAAGTTATTACATTTAAAACATGTTATGCAGAGGATGGCAGAGACATGAATACAGGAATGAAGGCAAGTTCTGGATGAGTGGATTGTAGCACAGAGCTAATCCCTCTTTCACACCCAAATGCTGACCAATGGGAATCTCAGGTCCTGGTTTGCCCCGTTGCATTTTGAGCCACACAGTCACATCCAGCAGGCTCACAGGGGGCTCACGAGTCAATGACTGCACACAGACGCTGGTGGAAATGTGACTGGATGAAGTTACTATCCTGTCATGTGACCAAAAATAGATATGTATAGTTTTGCAAGATTTGTACATATATATTTTCAACAACAAAAAAAGAAGCACTTACAGGGAACAGGGGATTCTTTTCTCAGCTTTATTTTATGCCAGTCATGAGTTGGCAGCAAGTGGTTTGTAGATTAAGATATCAGCCATGTACAGTGTGCTTCCTCTACAGTCCTATGGATAACACATACAAATATAAACTGCACTCATGAGCCGTTCATTTTTAACAGAGCAGTTTGAAATGCTATGTGAGATAAGTGAGAAAATTGCTTGATGTTATTAGATTGTATACAGACTTGTTTCCTCTTGTGTTCAGAAAATGGTAACAGCTGCCAGATGCTAACTGTTTACTACCCAGAAAGTCTCTCTCTCTCTCTCTTTCTTTTTTTTTTTTTTGGTATGGCAGTGAATCAGTAATTGAAAACATATTTAAAACAGTATGGGGCAACTGCACTAATATTGGCCTCATTCAAAGCTCAAACTGCACTGCAACTGCTGTTGTTATTATTGTTAGTTTGCATTTCCCATAAATGAGCCACCACAGCGCTTTAAATAGACAACACCCCTGACAGAAAGGAAAGAAATGCAAACTATGTAAAATAGCAAAATATATTCCTAATGAAACGGAATGAAACTTGCTTTCTAATGCTTCCATAGCACACAATAGCTATTTAAATAGCTATTTAATTGTAGTAAGAAAAATATATCTGGTGTGTTATCGAGGTTAATGATATAGTAAGACTGTTTTCCTGTTTTCCAAAAATGTAAATGTAGAAATAAAAGAGATGTGAGACTGAGAGATTGTCATTTTGTGTTTGTGTCTGGTAGAAAACATGGTGCCATCTATTCTCAACCAATTTGCTGCACATCCATCTCCTTGTAACTCTGCTTCATAATATAAGGCCAGTACTGAAACTAAATACTTAGTTTACACAATTACTTAAATCTCAAGATAAAAAAGCCCCACCACTCCTTTATTTAAGTTAAAGTCACTCAAGTACCAAATGTTGTGTTGTGTTGTTCATGCACTTCCCTAACAACAAATGACTTACTCACTTTACAAACATTATTCACTTTATTCACCAAATGGTAGCGATCACAATTGTACAGTCTGATATCTGTAAACTGGGAGACAGTTAAAAGGGTGGAAGAATCACACATAGAGCAAAAAGAAATTTTTAATGCATGTTTTCTCACTCTATGCAAAAAAATGATACACAACAAAAATGCTAAAATTTCCAAGGAATGTTCCACTTTGTTGAATCTGTGCCATGACGATTTAAGGCAGCTCTGAATGCAAAAGGGAGTCGACCCTGGTACTCGCAAGTCTACCTAAAAAAGTGGCAGGTGAGTGTATATATAGTACCTTAAAAACAATCAAACAAATTTAAAAAAAAAAGCTAAACCTTTTTTAGAACTTTTGCTAATTGTTATGAGCCATCACCTCTTACTGATAGTATGACAACTGCATTGAGTGTTTGTTTCACCATTACAACCAAAAAAAGATATAACAGGAGTATTTGTCTTGCGAACCCCGTTGAAACTACTTTCATTATACTAATATAACAAAAATATTCTTCTTGACTGGCAAAGCCTCACAAGTCTAACTCTTGTTACTTTGAGGACACAACATGTTTCTGAAGTTTGGTACGTCATCTCCTGCAACCAAAACATTACCAATGAGCACAGGTCAGGTTTGATCAAATCTGGTTGTTTGATATGAAATGATATACTTTATTGTCCCCTTAGGGAAAATTGATGTGGACTCAAGCACTGTACTGACACAGAGTCACCAGCTGATGGCAGAATTCGTTCAGAAGATGTTTCTAGGAGGAATTTTTTTTTTCCTTCATAACTGAGCAGTTGCACTTAAAAAAAAAAAAAAACAACCTAGTATTTATGCACACAAAGTAAAAATTCTCATATTTCTTCAGGTCCAGGTAAGTGACATAAATATAGAGCCATTAATTCACAGTCACTCCCAGTTGACAAATACATTAGTGAATATGAAAGCCTCATCCTTTCCACTAACAACAGCTTGATGTCCGCATCTACTGGTAAGTTTATCTAGCTTCTCTTGTTTTAGGTCAGTCTCCTTCCAGTGCATCCTTAATACAATGATGTGAGGTAATGTTGATTTCAGGGTCTTCCACTCCAGCTATATATCTGTATCCATCTCTATAACTCGCTCTCTACACACACACATACACCAAACTTACTATTGGAACAGAAAAAAAAAACCCCATGGATAACATAAAGCAACAATAGCAACTATAAACTCAAAAACACAAATCAAGCAAATGCAGTCTCACATTATAAAGAATTTATTGCAGGCAAACAATACTATAAATAATATTTACAAACTATAAAACAACATTCCGTTTTATGGGAGCCACAGATTGCTGGTAAACAGTCTTTCAGTCTCAGGATAACAAGGAGTCTGTTTCTGCAGTTCAGTTATGCAACCCTGACCTGCAAGATGTGTATATATTTGAAAGTACATTCAGGAAATCAATTGGATTTAGATGCAGATATCAGTTTTCAAGCTCTGAATTTTACATAAAGGTCTTTATCAATGTTCGCTTCACAGTTTGTGAATTAATTTAAATATTTTCTTATGTAGGTGCTATACAACATTTCTTAATTTGCACAGCTTTCCACAGAACTCTTGAACACTTGAGTTAGCTGCAGCCAGATGAAAAGGTGAACGGCCCAAAATATAGTGTTTAATATTGACAGTGTGACACAGTATCACAAGAGTAGGGATAAAGGCTGTAGTATGTAGTAAAACAACCACCTCACTCATCTACAGAGAATTTAACATGAGGATAAAGCATCTCTGCGATGCTGTTTTTCTGGCCTCTACCTATAGACTGGGGAATTAATTAGCAGTTAACAAATTATGCACACATTTGATTAAAACACATCCACCTTTAAGAAAATAACAAAAAAATAAATTCCACAGCAAACTACTTCCCTCTTGGCATTTAGTTTAGGCATAAGGGAAAGCAAATCTTGGAAGCTACCTCAAAAGAACAAAGAAAAAACTTCCATGTGAAAAGAAGTCTAAATTCTTCAACCTTCTGAACAGTTATCCCACTGATTGTCCCAATTTTTCTAATCAACACTGACTGAAAACAGTGTCGTTAGTGCAACTATGAACAGCTCGTTTTGTTAAAATGCTTGCAGTAAAATAAAAGACTGAGCCTATCAAATGCTAGTTTTTTCTTTTTCTTCCGGCATGTTGAGTGGGAAAAGTACAGTATATGCCTGCTTCAAACTTTCAGATTCTTCGCTCTCACGTCATTGTTGTCGTTTCCTCTCAGACTCTAAACAAAAATTCTCAAAAGCTTCTTCTATCTCTGGCTCCATCTCATCCTCAAAGTCGTATCTGTGAACGCAACACAAAGAGGGATTCAGAGGCATGGATGTTACTTTTAAGATCCTTAAAATGTAATTTTAGTAGTTCTTGTAGACTACATTACATTAAAGTATTTGGCATTTTAAAACATATTCAAAGAGACACATACAGCTCTGAGAAAGAGAGAAAGAGTGTGTGTGTGTAGTGTGTGGTGGCGGTGGCGGGTGGTGGGGTGGGTGGGTTAA
>VVHJ01045922.1:0-15134 GCA_015107715.1 Tylochromis polylepis
TCATGACTTGAACCCAGGAATACCAAACATTCCTGTTTCATATTGAATTTGGCAGCCGCTGTTTTACCGCAGAACTGAATGTGATATGATTTGACTGCATGGTTACTCACAACACCGAAATTTGTTGTTGCTGCTGACTCTGAGTATTCTCTGCATTAACAAGTGCCAGCATGTAATAACATGTCATCAGCAACCCCAGAAATATTTACCAATACTACTATTGAGAAATCCTTCATGGTCAATGCTTCTTGTAAGCAGGCCTCTTAACGCTTTTGAAGATTCCAACCTAATATGGTAACACTTTGTCTGTCTTGGAAAAGGGACCCCCCTCTCTTAACTAAAATAAAGAATTTAATTGTAGGGATTGTGTAACTTTCTGGAGCTAATGTGCCACTTTGAGTAATAGAAACAGGTTATCAAACTATTGTTTAATTCCCTGAACATTGGTATTCCAGTAACAATAACACTACCAGATTCCCAGTTAAAAAAAATAAATCAAAAAGCTAAAATATCATAAATCTAAAAGATTAAATAGGTCACTAAACTCAATGCGCTTAAGGCAAATTCTGAAGCCAAATAATCCATCCTAATTTTAAAAAAGCCAAATACCATAATCAGTTACCAAGAAAACTGTAAAAGTTCCAGCCTGCATAAAAAAATAGTATAAAAACACAGTGGTATAAAAGCTAATTAACTGTTTAAGGTTAATTAGCTTAGGTTTACCTAAACCTATAGATCTAAACCTAGATAAAATAAATTCAGAAGCCAAATAATCTTCTTTTTCTTCTTCTTCTTCGGAGGTCGCCACAGCAGATCATCTGCCTCCTTCTCATCCTAGCCTTAGCATCCTCCTCTGTCACTCCAGCCCTCTTCATTTCCTTCTTCACTGCATTCATGAACCTCCTCTGAG
This sequence comes from Tylochromis polylepis, assembly GCA_015107715.1. Classification (NCBI taxonomy): domain Eukaryota; kingdom Metazoa; phylum Chordata; class Actinopteri; order Cichliformes; family Cichlidae; genus Tylochromis; species Tylochromis polylepis. The sequence continues at coordinate 911 of VVHJ01045922.1, forward strand.
GCATTCCTTTTTTCCTCCTGCCTGGGAGCTCCATCATCAATTTAAAAATCCAAATAACCTAAACCTTTTAAATATGCAAGGGTCCATAATTAATTAAAAAAGAAAACCATAAGATCAAAACAAAAAAAAAATGTAATTTAAGTGCCACTGAGTTATCATTCAGCAATCAGAAATCCTCAGCAAGAAGCTGTCACATTTTGCAACACGTTTACCTTCATAAGAGACCAAGGGGAAAACTATGAAGTGAACTTAAGATCAATAAATGTGATTTTTCTTTTGGGATAAAAAAAAAAAAGAAGAAAAAAGAAAAAGAGTTTGCTGATGCTAATGATGAGAAGCTTTTAAACTTAGAGTACTTTTTATTGTTAATGACTAAATAAAAATTGGGTCATGTGGCGCATACACTTTTTTGGCTTCTGAATTGGGGCATACCAGAAGAAGTTTGAGAACCACTAGTTGATTAGCTTATGCTGTGAAGACATTTTTTAAATATAATTCTGTGGGTAGCATTACTAGAAATTACTCTATTAAATTTCTGATTTTTAGATTTAGACAAAAGGCCAATCTTTGAATCATTTTGCTAGAAGAGTGTAATTCCAACCTGTTTCACTCAGTGGTCAGCTGAGGGGGAGGTGAGTAATGTGGGACTTATTGGGAAACTGCATCATAATCTGGAGCCTCTGTCATCAAATCAGGAAGCACCTGTGGAGCCGAGAAAGGAGGAAGGGTGAGTGGGGGTGAGAGGGGTACGCGTTCCTACGAAGGCAACCTATTGTGTAGGAGTTCTTTTTAGAAGTCACGTGTAAAAAGGGACATTCTGAACAGGAAGTGGCTTACCATACATATGCTGTCTGGCCAACACTTATTGTCCAGGGTATATTAAAAAAAAATTATTGTGCAAGCACAAAAACAAAAAACACACACGGTGCAGTTCTGTTCTCTGACACTTTAAAATGGTGGATGTGGACGGAAAAGACTATCACCGTGACAGTGAACACAAAGCCATATGCCTTAAATGTTTTGTATTGTGCAATCAACAGTTCAACATTCAGACAAACTAAGAAACTAATCTCATTAGCAAAATTCAAACTTGTGCCTTTTTACAGTTATAGTACTTCATCCAGACAGTGAGTTAGATGAAATAATAAGTAATTTGTGAGGAGGAGATGTTCTTTCTGTTTCTGTTCCCATAGGTCTTCTTATTTTTATTTCTGTATTTTTATTAATTAGTTTGTGTGTGCAATCTATTTTGAGTCAGATTTTGTTGACTGTAACAGAAGCACAGTAGTTGTGCATGCTTTAACAATTCAATTAAACCTTGAGCATCAAAATTAATTCAGATTATAGGTTGCTATGCAAGCAACACTGTGGTTTAAAAGCTGCCTGCCTGCTTCCTTAATGTATTATCTATAACACATAGCCAATTATATACTGAAGTAATCCTATTAGAGTGATATGTATGGACATAGACCATCCATGTGAGAGAGCAAGAGCAGGGAGATGGAAGGAAAGCGATGAGACGAAAGGCCTCAGAAGCCATTTGAACATACATGTTGTTTACCTGGCTTGCATGGGTCCACTGTTGTTATTTACAGCTACTCTAACAAACCCCATAATAAAATGATGGCTCGGAAACGGATGGCGGGCCTCCCCACTCATCACCAGTGATGTCACAAGCCAAGATTAGACCAGACCATATGGCACGCTGCCTGCTGTCACCTCTAATCCTCTGCTGCCATTCCAGACATCCATCTATCTATTCATCTATCTATCTATCTAGGTCCTTTTCTCTCTGTCATGGGGCACATAGAGATAGTTTTGTTTTTGTTCTTTCACAGTGTCAGTCCATCTGTGTCTCCCACTGCGTCTGTTTCACTGTCTGCGTGTTTGTCATATTTCTGTTGTTCACTGCTGCTCTGTTTTGCTCTGTTTGTTCCCACTCATTCATGCAGCAGACACAACATGATGTAATACCTATTTGTTAGGTTCATTTAACCAAAGTGGCTGTCACTGTCCCATCTTTACATTATGCACAGCTGGTTTGTGTGTGGATTTAAAAAGTGATATTTATAACACTTGACCAATTTCTATGCTTTTCTTATCCTTAGCAGATCCAGAAAAACACCAAAGTCACCAATGAACGTATTCTACTTCAGGATGTTGGTTCTTCTTCTGCATGTACTCATACACCAAGTATGACATACATTCAGTCCAAAAAGGTTTCAGTTGGATTAAGGGCTGCAGACAGTGACAGCTACATATTGAAATCCAAATGTGCAAACATAAACAAAACCCAAACACAGTCCTGAACTATGTGTCAGGATTCTTTCCATGTCATGTGAGGGTAGGCAGTGTGACGTTTAAACTTGTTAATTCATTTGTGGGATTAGGATTTCAAGACCAGGGATGTTGGGAGGATATAACGCTGGTTCACTGGGCTATACATGGTACTAAGCGGAAGGTTGTGTTTGTCAGCTACTTTGTCTGAGCGCTCTGTGAAAGTCCCTACATTACTGAATACTAAACGGAAGATTACTCTCACGTAGCCTTTAGGGGAAAAACCCCCCAAAACAACACCCCTTTATGTATTTACAGTACAGTAGGTGTGGTACTCACTAACATGCACTGTATGAACCATTTTCTTTTGCTCTTGGTGTAAATGTTGTTACTTGTAAGCCTTGTGATGAGTGCTTCTTATGTGAATCTGTGTTGCATTTTTTCTTAATTGTTTGGCATATTTTTAAAACTATATTTGAAGATCTTGGCTCTAAAGACCTATTTCCAAAAATGGCTCATGAAACATCATAATCAGCCTGCCAAAGGCTGTAACCCAATCAAAACCTCTAACTTGTTTAACAAAAGGAAGTTTGTCTGTTAGTGAAAAAGGCTTTGCCAGAAATGTTCTTTTATATTATGTAGAGCATGTTAGGTCTACTAAATATGCAAAGGTTTACTACAGTAGGACATTACTGGAATGTCTTTAGTATCTGGAAAGAGCCTTGCATAATGTCGAAAGTAATCAATACTAAAAAATTACTTCGGGTACAATCAGTGTCTCATTTGATTTAAAATATTTTAAAGGTTACAGAAAAATTTTAAAATAATTTTCTTTACAACTTGTGAACATGAAGAAATCATGCATGTGTAGTGTTGTAAATAAATGTATAGTAATACTGTAAGAAAAAAGATACAGTAATAAAACTTAAAGACTTTATAGTAACTTGCTGTCATCTATCTGCCTGTAAGTTACTGAGAAATTTACTGCAGTTTTACTGAATGTTACTTCCCCATTCAACTTTACCTACTGATAATTATGTTAGGTACTAAAAACCTACACTGAAAATCCAGAACAATAACATGGGAAATTTTGCCACATTACACGAGAAGTTGTGGGCAGTGTTATGAAGTGCTACCTCAAATTGTTCTGCATGATAACATTTTGTTTTGACAACATTTGAGATATCAGTTAAAGCAACTGAGAAAAATTCTTTCTGGATATTTGATGTGATGGGTTTGGTGAGGATCTTCATCATTAGGAGTTAATCTGCTTCCACTTAATTGATAGCAACGTTCATTATTGAAATAATTTCATATTCATATAGCACTTTTGTAGTTTTACTGACCACTCAAAGCACTTTAGACTACAAGTCACATTTAACCAGGCTGCTTTGTTTACTCTAGAGAAAACATTCAAGCTCCTCACAGAAAGGCCCCAGCAAGGGTATGAACCAGGAACCTTCTAATCCAGAGCAGCAGATATAATCAGATTTCACAGCTGACTCACAATTGCCTCTCTTGTTTTACTCGGTTTAAGGTCGCTTGATTGTGTCCTGTAGAGGAAAATCATGTTGGATGTGGAAACTGCTGCATCAAAATCAGACAATAAAAAAACATTAAAAACACATGAAAAGGGCATACTTTTACGAACGCAGAGCTCTAAATTGCAAAAACAACTGCATGATGTTTTTGTTAACAAGTTTAACTGATAAAGAGGAAAATGAATACTTATAATGCTTATGCTTACCCAATGAGACCAACCTTTAGTTAGTCAGACAAAAGAAAGCACTAAAAAACACAGCCATATCGTCTGAGAAGTAGTACAAGGAAATAATCCACACCAGGCAATTAATGAAATCATAGTTGCACCTCTATTTTAGACATTTTGTATGATTTTCGTATAATATGCTGGCTTTAGTAAGGTGCACATTTGTGTTGTTCTCGTATTTCTGGATGTTATGGTTCATAACCTTCCTCCAAAACACTTCATCTTTTTTTGGGCATGTGGGACCCTTTCGTTTTATTTTGTTCAGTGAGCTGTAGGGTCATCCCTTTAAAACGTCTGCCTTTGTGTCCTTTCAATGGTCACTGAACACGAAGTGGAACCTGAAAATAATGAAAGGACAGGTGTAGGTGCAGGCAGAGGACACTCTATGAGTAATGGCTGAATCAAACTCACCGCAGTTGTAGGCTGGGTTTCGTATTTACAAGGGCCGCGGGAGGAGTCACACAGTCGAGTCAGAGTTGTGGGCGTGTTTTTCTTGCCATCGCGCCTCGTCGGTGTCCATATATGGTTCGTGACGTGATGCTCCGGAGGTTCCATTCACATAAAACCGATCGGCCGGAATCCCCTTGGAGGAAATGTAGACACGGGCACGCGCGGGGCACTTCTCTCGCCCGTATTCAGGAGTAATCCAGTTGAATTTTTTAGGCAATAATAACAACTCCAACAAATCAAAATGAAAGTCTCTAGCATAGACTGCCGGCGTCTGAGGAAAATCATCAGGAAGGAGTATGGAAGCTGCCTTATTGTGGACTGTCGATCTTATTTCTCATTCACGAACTCTAATATCAAAGGCTCAGTCAATGTTAATCTCAACTCAGTGGTGGTCCGGAGATCCCGAGGAGGACCGGTGCCCCTGCAGTTTGTCATCCCGGATGAGAGAGCTCTGTTTAGGCTCCGGGAAGGGAGCATTTCGGCTATAGTAGCGCTGGATGACCGGACGTCCCACTGGCAAAAGCTGAAAAAGGACAGCGTAGCACAAATAGTAATAAACACCCTGTCACATCTAGCGAGCGGGGCCAACATCTGTTTCTTGAAAGGTGAGCAATTTGGCTAATTAAATTGTTTTAATACAGACAAGAGGAAAAGTCAGAAAGTTTTCTTTTTTGTTTTTCAAAACAGAATAGACCTTTTAAAAAAGCAATTAATCAACTCAGTTTTATATTTGTTTGTTTTCACCATTTAATCTATTTGACTTTATTTCACAAGCGTTTTGAATTGTCCATATTTTTAATTATGGGGATATTATTTCAGAGTCAATTTGTTCATGTCCTTTATGGCTTTGTATGTTGTTGTTCCACAGATTTAAAGATGAAATCTTTTTTATTATTATGACAAATTCTAAATATTGCTTATTATATTCTAAAATGTATCTTTTTGATTGATTAAATGGAATGTTAAGAATTTATTATGATTTTATTTCAAAAGGACGGGGCAGAAAGAAACCTTTAATATTTGATCATAATCTATTTTCCCCCTGATAACACTGGTGCTGTTCGGGGCAGTTCTTCGCCTCTTTTGCCTGTGTTAAGAGTAGCCGACATTTTCTTTTACTTCTTGGGCATACTGTAGATGTCCTGCGTGCGTCAGTGGAGCGGATGAGTCAGTGCGAGAGAAACGCCAGCAAATTGGTGGTGCAATGGCTTTCGTTGATAAAACGAAGAAATTCACCCCTCCCCATCCGCACTACCTCTTTAGGCTAAACAAATCCCCCGGGGTTTGTGTTTAAACACATCCATCTGCGTCTGTCACTTGTGCGCCCTCAGAATGTTGGCCTAAATGGATTACCGGTCCTTCGGTGCGGGCTCCTGTAATTAATTACGCGTCTGTAATCAGGTTATAGAGGTTATAATCCGGTGCTAAATCTGTTTCATAAACGCTGCCATTTCACAAGATTTGTGGTGTTGGTCGGAGGAGGCAGAATTATTGTAAGCTCATTTATTAAAAGTGTGTTGTTTTTTGTTTTTGATTGCTTCTCTCAGGAGGATACGAGAATTTCCACTCTCAATACCCTGAACTTTGCACTGAGGTGAAAACCATTGACCAGAGCGGAACTGAAACCGAGAAAAGAGTCAGCAACCACAGCGAGAAACTTTCACACCACAAACCAGATTATGATCAGGTATGGAAACACCCTTTAGCGTACGATACAGTACTTCCCACCATCTCTCCTACAGGACCACAGGGCACAAAGCCACTGCCAGTTTTTTTGTTTTTTTTTACTTACTCTAAAAAGAAACATACACACAGGCATGCTTAAAGCATGCTGACATCAGAGATTTTTATTTTTGGAACATCAAAACATTTTCTCAACTTACATATGATATTATCTGACCTTCACTGCTCCCCAGTCTTTTTATAAAGACAGCATGATGTCCAGCTGATGTCAGGACACCCCATAGAAAAGACAGCCTTTCATCCCTGACCTTTCTGCTATTATTTCCACTGGCCAAATAGAAACCATGTGGCTACTTTAGATTTCAAAGAACACTCTATTGTGTCTGGTTGATACATTATGGGCTATTTCAATACTGGGGAATTCCTCTAGCATCCTGCATCCATTTTGTCTTCAAATGACTGTTATGATCGGCTGGCAGGTGTTTGGATGTTCCTGCTTGGACAATGGATGCATTTTTTGCAGGGGTGGTTCTGGTGATGAATAAATGCTGGCGATCCCGTGTTATGTTTGCTTAGCAAGCTGTGTGTTGTGAGCTTGACTCACATCTCCGCTTTCTCTCTCTTTTTTCCTTCCTCAGGGTAAACCAGTAGAGATCCTGCCTTTCCTCTACCTCGGTAGTGCCTACCATGCCTCCAGACAGGATTATCTCAGCGACCTTCACATCACAGCCTTGCTCAACGTGTCACGCAGGGACCTGCAGCCGGCCAAGGGCCACTATGACTACAAGTGGATCCCTGTGGAGGACAGCCACATGGCCGACATCAGCTCCCACTTCCAGGAGGCAATAGAGTTTATAGGTGAGTTGAGGAGAGCAAATGCATTTAACTGTTGATTTCTGCTTCATAGGGTTTGCCTTGAGGTGTTTTGCTATCTTAGAATACAGCTGACTCACTAACAGTCAAACCAGCTAGGAAGGGGAATACATAGAACAACATTAGATGGATGCTTTTCCGGGCACAAGATCAGCTTCAGTCTATGTATTTATAATCCAACTTCACCCCAAGGAGTCTCAAAAATACCCAAGCTGAGTGAGCAAGATACCTATACATGGATGCATTTATTTTTGAAATGCATCTTTGTCTTCAAATAGCCTCCCTTTATCGCTGCCTCTCACCTGCTGCCATTCACAAATAGAGGGCTATAAGAAACCCGGCTGTAATCAGTTTAAGTTAATCGCCAGCCTTCAATCCCCCACCAACATATCCTGCCTGTCTGCTTTCATTCAGGATTTGCTCACTTCCCCTGTTCCCTTCTGACCTCCCTCCCTTCTTTCCTTGAAAAAGACAATCCCATGCTGTCGTTGGTTCCCAGGCCAAATCACACGGTGCCGGGTGTGGCCAGTCAGTGTGACAACTGGGTAAGCTGTCCGTGTTTAGTAATGACCGGGTGGAGGAGGTTGGCGGCTGGCTGGCACAAACACATATGTGCATACATGCACAACAGCATTGTTTATGATGGCTGGGTGGAGGATTAATGACAGCTACACAATGAGGGAGGACATCAGTTTTTTGCTAGCGGGAGGGACTCATTGATGGACTTGTGGCCAGCAGGGCAGCAAATGTGTTACAGAGGAAAAGAGAGTGCATGGGAGGGAGAGAGGTGTCGGATAATAGCAGCAACAGCAAAAGAAGAACAAAATGTGCTGGCAGCTATTTATATCTAGGCATAACCAAGGACAAAGCTCACCCACAAGCAGCTTGGCTGACCTGTATTAGCTGGATAGTATTGTGCATTGTTTGGGGATGCAGCCTACATTTAGGGTGTGTTTGAATAAGCCTGTCCATTACATAAGGCAGTTTTAGCCTACATTCAAAGAGGGCCTCAACATTTCATCAGGCACGCCAACTGATTAGACACGCGGTGCAAGCAGATCCTCTGGGCTGCTGGTCTCATAAAATCAATCAATAAATCGGAAACCCTTCCGACCAAGCGGGTGACGTAAACCGGAGAGGAGAAAATAAATATTATTGACCTCGTGGATGAAAACAGCTGCTGAAGCATGCCATGACATCTCCAGCCAAAGGATGGTAATTAAAACACCCACTGCTGCAGCTGCCCCACTCTCATAGCACCCTCCTCTCCAGATGAAGGTTCATTATTCATTCATGTGGTTTTATTGAGAATCAGAGCGGTCAGAAATCAGTCATTCCCTTTCATGAATGCACAGAAGTGGCCCTTAATGTTTCTGTTTAGCAGAGGAGGGGATGTGTAGGTGTCGTTAGTGGCTCATGGAACTAAGTGTCAATATGTAGATCAGACTTACATGTGAGACAGAAAAGAAGACATGTAGTTGTTTGCTTCTAAGAATTCTTCAAACGTGTTGCGAAGGACATTTAGACAGATGTGTGAAAGTGAACTCGTGTGTAGGCCTTAAAACATACTGATGAGTGTGTAGGAGCGAGGCGGCTCCAAATTAGCATACACTTCTCTGTGCCACAGCAAACACCACAGCACACCCAGCACCCCCACAGCGGTGCAGCAGAAAACAAATCACATGTACAGCTGCACTCTGTGACTAAGTCAAGCCTCCCACGTGTCTCTGCGTGTGCCACTTACAGTAGCAAATGATGTGTGCTCATTTCTGTGTTACTACAAAATAAATTACAAACTAGATGTTCCTGAGAAAGAAAGAGAGAGAAAATATTTTGGGAAAAGTGTTCCTTTTATATAGTGAGAGTGAACGGCTAGACAATAATAGTCCAGTTAAATTTATTTCCTGTTCAAAACTCCTGATTTGAAGTCAGTTTTATGCGTGGTTTTCTTATGCTGTGACAAATTTGCTGATGATTAAAGAAAGAGAGATTTGCCACTGTCTCACCAGATTCCTCCCTTCTTCTTCCAGATCATGTGAAGCAATCAGGAGGGAAGGTCCTGGTACACTGCGAAGCAGGCATCTCTCGCTCACCTACCATCTGCATGGCCTACATCATGAGGACCCAGCAGCTACGGCTTGATGCAGCCTTCGACATCATCAAGCAGCGCCGGGCAGTCATCTCACCAAACTTCAGTTTCATGGGCCAGCTGCTTCAGTTTGAGTCGGAGGTGCTGTCCAATGCACCGGTTCACGCTGCCACACCTGAACCGGCCACACCCTGTGTCTCGGAGTCCGCTTCCTTTTTTGCCAATGACTTTGCCACTACCTTTAACACCAAAAACTTTGAGCCATCTGTGTTCACCCTCCCTACCTCTTGCCTGCAGTCCCCAGTCCACCACCAGTTCAAACTGAGCCCAATAACTGCACTGCCTTAAAATAAACGGTGACTGCTTGTAGTCTTACTTGAAAATAAAAAATCAATGCTCTCTCTGTGTGCCTCGTGTTGAAACCGGCAGAGCAGATAGACTGGAGATCAGCCACAGACACAAAGAAGAGTCAAAGACAACTGTATTCATTATAGGACTTGAAGCCTATGAAATCCATGGGCTACAGACACTGATGCTGTTTTCCTGTCTTCTGAACTGCAGTGATTAAACCACACAGCACAGTGATAAACTGCAATATACATGCCTTAGGTTGATATTGTGATTCATTTGCCTATTCACAAACATGGTCAGGCATTTAAACCTAATTTATTTGAACATTATGGTCTGTTTTTTCAATAATGTGGATAAAAATATGTGTTTAATAAATGTTTTCACTGCAAAAACATTGTTGTCATGTAATCTTTTATTGTGCATGTGGCAAGTGCCTGTTTTCATGCAAGCCAGCATAACCCTCTTCATGCAAACAAGACAAAGGAATGACCAATATTTAGAAATCCTTGGGTTCAGATAATAAATCCTGTCTAGTCAGGCATAAATGCAGCAGCAGAGGCAATAGTGACACCTACAGTGGCTTAGAGCTGGCCCTTGTGACTATATTTAGATCAGAAGCCTTGCCTGTATTTCTTACCTGTAGTCGGCTTCCATATAGCCGTATTTTTATGCATAAAATTATATATGAAAGCTATGAAACATAAAAACTTAAACCAATGTTAATCTGAATTTTGAGACATCAACTACTAGAAAATATTTACAGTCAAAATTCCTGTTAGAAAACTGTCTGCACTTTGTTATTTAAAGACACTATAAATAATTTTGATAATTATTAATAAATCACTATTAACACGGCCATTGTGATTATTATTACTTATTTATTTATTTTTACCGCTTTCAGTCTTGCTGGTCATCAAAACAAAGCAATTTTGGCGCCCAGAGCGCAGCCTGCTAGACTGTACCAACTAAACAAACAGGGAAGCGAATAAACAGCAAGAATAACAGACCTAATGTTATCTCGCAAACATAACCTAACCGTAGATACACATGATATTATTGTTATATTTCAATTGTTACCTTTCGTATGAATTATTTATCTTCCCCACATGTAGAAATATAGTGCAAGTATATCCCTACGACCCATTTTCACAAAATGGTATGATCCATTCTATCCCGCCCCCGCCGCCATTTTCCATGTTATTCTTTCCTGCCTTACAGTATTTTATGATTTTTAATGCAACAGTTTGATTGTTAAGTTTGGATTATTATAGTTGTGGTTTCTCCAGCTTGGCGCAGGGAGTGTTTCATCTCCCAATTTGCAGAGGAGACGCCCTGGATAAGCAGCCATGTATATTAAACAGGTAAGCTAACGAGACCGGACTGATGCATGTTACCGACTGTTACTGGTCTAATAACAAGAATTAGGCCAGCTTAACGTTTTTCCATTGATTGATAAATATATTGCTATCGAGGCTTCACTCGAAGTATAACGTTGACTGGATTGCAAAACTGTGCACGGGCACTCTATAAACTGCAAACGTTGTGTAGCTATCTAGCTAACGTTAGCTAGCGCTATTTGAATTAGTGTAGAAGTGAATTGCCCGTCCCCTTCTCGAGATGCTAAGCTAACGCAACAAGGCCAGCCTTAGATTTTCGGATTTATATACTTCTTTTCATTGTTGTTATAACGTATAATGTTGCATATAATGCAGAATATGAGAGTTTATTGTATTGTTGTCGGCTAACTCGGCATTGTTGATTTCAAACTTTCAAAAATGTCCTGAATGAAAGTAGCGGTAGACCATCAGAGTGACCATCAGCCAAGGCCCTGTTGCCTCGTTTTACCTGTGATGGTGCTATTCAGCATAACCAGGTTACACACCTTATGTTTACAAATATTCCTAGACTCGGGAGCTCTTTGACCATGTTTAACTATAGTATGTGGTTAAAATGTTGCACTGAATTAGCTGATGTTGTAGTCGGTGTGTTCACGGTGGTCTCTGGTTCCCTGTGCAGGTGATCATTCAGGGGTTCCGAAGTTACAGGGACCAAACCGTGGTAGACCCTTTTAGCCCGAAGCACAATGTCATCGGTGAGTATGTGTTCATCCACATCTTTCCCTAATTATTTTGTATTGCATCTGAGTTGCTAATCAGGTTTTTCGAATAAATTATGTCTTATATGTAACCATATCCTCATTTTGTGTTTATTTTTCCCTTCATCTTTCAGTTGGGAGGAATGGGTCAGGAAAAAGTAACTTTTTCTATGGTATGAAGCCTCAAAACTTGCTTCGATATAGAATTCAAACATTTAGACTTACGTGACATTGCTGGTTGTTATCTAAGACTTTAACTCCCGTCTCTTTTTTTTAGCCATCCAGTTTGTGCTCAGTGATGAATTCAGCCACCTGCGACCTGAACAGCGCTTGGCCCTGCTCCATGTAAGTACAGGAAAATGTGAGACCCACTACTGGGGACTTTTTGGCTTAACATGGGCCTTTAGTGGGAGGCTATGCATGTAGGCATGGATGGTAAATAACAGATTAACGTACTAACGCTCTGTCAAAATCTGTCCATTTTTCTACCTGTGCCAATTGGCAAAAATATCGTTTTTTTAATTAACTTTTATCACAGTGCTGATGATTTTGCTTTAGCTTTGACTAAAACCTCTTTGGTAGATGCCAAAACTTTTCTGTGTCAAAAGCTCTCTCTCGCTGTCACTGTAGGAGGGAACTGGTCCACGTGTCATTTCGGCTTTTGTGGAGATTATATTTGACAACTCTGACAACCGACTGCCGGTAGGAATGGCAAACATTTCAAATTTATTCTATTGCTGTATTTTCTGCTTGATTCCATTGTGATATTATTTAAACATTTCAATAGGCCTCTCAAGGAATATGTGTGTACGTGTTAAATAAATGGTCAGGCTGAACAGCTTGTGGCTAAATGTGTGTATGATTATATAGCCTCTTTTTAGTGCTGATATTTGTTTCACAATTAAATTTGCATTATTGTTTACATTGAAGTTTACTTTGATACAAACAAAATAAAAAAGGAAAACACAATAAACCAAACTCCAAACAACCAGCAACATCAACCCTTTTATGCTTGTAACAAGACTCTTAATCTTGTGTATTAAAATGGTGAACATCCTTAGTCCAATTTAAGTTGTTCATTGCATATTGAATATTGAAGTCTCTTCTGGTGGTAACTGTTATGAAGACCACCGATTGCACTGCATTGCCTTCAGTACACACAGTCCTCCTTATTCTGATGATGAAGGCCAGATGTTTGTGAAATCTTGCAGCCTGGTGATACTGTGGCATAACCTGCCAATTATCCTCCTCTGTGACTCTCAGCTTGCCCAGTGATAAATGCATCTCTTTTTAGATTGATAAAGAGGAAGTCTCCCTTCGTCGTGTCATTGGAGCAAAGAAGGACCAGTACTTTTTAGACAAGAAGATGGTGACGTAAGTATTGCTAGGGTTCAACTGTCCATGTTAAATTTACCATAGGACATTACTACATGTGTGATTCCATCTATTTTATGCACTCTTCCTGTTGCAGTAAGAATGATGTCATGAACCTTTTGGAGAGTGCTGGCTTCTCTCGGAGTAACCCCTACTACATTGTCAAGCAGGGAAAGGTGAGAGAGGAGTGCAGTGCCATCCTCACTTTTTTTTTCTTAAATGCACGGTAGTTTTTGGAGATGTCAAATGAATTGCATTCTTCAGGCAGTGGTCATTGGGGGTGTGCGTTTCTAGTCGAACAGACATTAAAACGGTGCTCTCCTCACTATTTATATACCTTAGTCTGTTTTCCAAAAAACTAAGTTAGAGTATTTGTAGACTAAATAATTGGTGTTAATTAAAAAAAAAGTCATTATCTGCCCAATTTTATTTTCTGATAGGAATATTTCAGAGGTACACCAGATATTTAGAAAATTTACCTTATGTTACTGTTTTTTGCAGATCAACCAAATGGCCACGGCACCTGACTCACAGCGTCTAAAGCTGCTGAGAGAGGTGGCAGGGACACGAGTGTATGATGAACGCAAAGAGGAGAGTATTTCCCTCATGAAGGAGACAGGTAAACACTTTTGAATACCTTTCATTTTGTACAACCATTGATGGATTTATTTTAGTTGTCTGTGAACAGTTACGTTAGTACACTGCTCAAAAAATAAATAAATTAAGGGAACGCAAAAATAAGACATCCCAGACCTGAATGAATGAAATATTCTTATGAACTACTTTCTTCTTTACATAGTTGAATGTGCTGACAACAAAATCACACAAAAATTATCAACGGAAATCAAATTTAGCAACCCGTGGAGGTCTGGATTTGGAGTCACACTCAAAATTAAAGTGGAAAAACACACTACAGGCTGATCCAACTTTGATGTAATGTCCTTAAAACAAGTCAAAATGAGGCTCAGTAGTGTGTGTGGCCTCCACGTGCCTGTATGACCTCCCTACAATGCCTGGGCATGCTCCTGATGAGGTGGCGGATGGTCTCCTGAGGGATCTCCTCCCAGACCTGGACTAAAGCATCCACCAACTCCTGGACAGTCTGTGGTGCAACGTGGCGTTGGTGGATGGAGCGAGACATGATGTCCCAGATGTGCTCAATTGGATTCAGGTCTGGGGAACGGGCGGGCCAGTCCATAGCATCAATGCCTTCGTCTTGCAGGAACTGCTGACACACTCCAGCCACATGAGGTCTAGCATTGTC
>VVHJ01045923.1:0-26508 GCA_015107715.1 Tylochromis polylepis
AGTTGAGTGATTTTTTTTTTTTTTTTTTTTTTTTTTTTTTGGGGGGGGGGGGGGGGTGTCATGCTGACAACTTGGTGCCATATATGCCAATGTAGGAGGTGCTGTGAACAGCTGATCAGATTGATAAACTGTTTGGATTATGTTTTGTTGTTCCATGCACTTTTTACGTGATGTTTGCAAACCCCCGAGTAGAAGGAAACAGTGGCCTGGGACATGTTAAATCCAATATATTCAAGTCCAATTTCTCTGGTTTTAGATGCCAAAAGAATTATTGCTCTAGCTTATTTGGTTACACCTGGATTTGAAAATAGATATTCGGTAATAAAGGGCTAACCTGTTGGGAATAATATGGAGAGACTGCCACACCACACCAGAGCCAGAGTTATCCATTTTTACATTATTCTTTAATAGAAACTGGTTTTACAGAAGACCATATCATCTGCCTACCTTTAAAGCTGTTAAAAACTAAAACACTGGGGATGCAGTGATATTAAAAATGAATGACACTCAAACAGCAAGAAAAGCCATCTGCAACAGTTAAGCCAATCTACTTGATTAAATTCTATGTTATTCTAGGTTTGCATTATGTGTCAGCAGTAAGCTTCAATTTTCCCGAAAGGAGCGCTAACAATGTTGAAGGGGGACTAACAACAAACCCAGCTGAATGCTTTTCATGCTAGACAATAAGTTTACTTGCAACATATCCAAATCTAATGCTTGGGGGGGGGGGCTCTACAAATATATCACAATCAAATTAGTCAAGAACTTCAAGAGAACAAGCTATGAACCTAAACTAAAGAGAGGTCAATTCAAACACCTGAGAACTTCTCCATGTGAATAACATTTTATTCGTGTGCTCTCCTCATAAAGAATGTCTTTGCACACAACATGCTTCCCAATCCCAAAAAACCCTCAAAAGAAACAAAGAGCCATAAAACATCTTTTTAAGAAGCAACTTCTCACTAACAGAGGTTCAATGAAAGTGGCCTAAAAAGACCAGGTAAAAAAATTATATTTGTCAACATACCGATTCCATGGCTGTAGGAGAATGTCAGTGGGCTAAAATCCAAATAGAAAATACAGCTGCTGCTGCAGAATCCACAAATCCTGAAAAAAAGATAAAATAAATAAATAAATAAATAAAATTATTGAACAGGAAAACACAAGCAGTCTCACATTTTTATGCAACACACTCAGATGGATGGAGAGGGTAAAATTTATCCTCAAAGGATCTGTTAGTTATTATTTAACTGAGAAAGGCGGTGAAGCATTTTGTCCCCACATTTGCTCCTCCAACTGAACACTAGCTACTCCCATCTTTGTGTTATCCAAAACATGTTACTTCATGTGCTTCAACGTGATTTCAATATGTTACAAAGCTAAACTTTCCTTATCCTTAACCTCCCACGCTGGACATGTTATGTCCATGCAATTTGAATTTCCATGCACCAACATCCTTTTTATGACAGTATGGTTTTCAAGTCTGGAAAAAAATTCAACCTCTGACAATATGAAATAGGTCAGAGACAGGTCAACAAGTAATGGCATATAGAGAAATCCTTAAGTCAGTGAACTGCTGTTGGCCCTCCCCCCAGTCCAGTGGTTCTCAAAAGTGTGTGGCGCGCCCCACTGGTGGGGTGCAGAGTTCTGACAGGTGGGGCGCAAGTTACCTGGCAGAAAAGTCATATGGAACTAATGTTTAACATCGGAATCACTTTTACGGTGGAACAAAGAAATTCACAGCAGTTACGTTAATAATATGCGCATCCACTGCATCCACTGAAAAGCTGCAGCCACGAGTGTAAATCGACAGCCGCAATAAAGAAGCGTACTGAAAAGTGCGAACATGGTCTGTCGTGCATCGTTTACAGTGGTGCCAAAACCCAGGATTGGGGGACGAGAGACCGGACCACATGTTCGCACTTTTCAGTACACTTCTTTATTGTGACTGTTGACTTACACACGCGGCTGCAGCTTTTCGGCTACAGCCTACACACGTTAACAACAACAACAGGACCTAGTTCATTCTGCTTTAAGCTGGCGAGGCGTGATTGCGGTTGCTGCTCAGGTTCGTCCGCTCCCCCCGCAGCCGCGCCGCAGACCACGCCCCACCACAATTCTGCAGTCAAAAACAGGCTCACTGCAGCCACCAAGAGTGAACAGTATTAAACTCTCACTAAATTATATATTTTTCATCTCTGTTCACAAGTTTCTGGACTTCTTTTTTTTTTAAAAATAAGACTGAACTTTATTTTTCCATGTCTGTCAATGTTCACATTCTGTTTAACTTGTTGCTTTTTTGAAGAAGTGGTGCAGACTAATGAAGCAGTCTAGTGACAAAAGTTACAAATAGTTGTTTGAAATGAAAGTTGTTTGTTTAAACAAAAAATTACTGAAGGATTCATTGTGAATGAGTTTATTATCTAAATAAAGTTGCAGCTAGGCTTTTCTGTCATTGTTTTGTTTAGATGGGGTGTGAAAATATTTCTTCCTGCCATGTGGGGAATGATGTAAAAAGTTTGAGAATCACTGCTGTAAGGTAAAGACCCTACAATAATACAGAGAGTTATTATTGTAGGGTGCAAACATGTATGGTTTGTTTGGAAGGGTTGCCTGGAGACTGCCTCTTCTCTCTAAAAAGAACATGGTAGCATGGCTTAGGTTTGCAAAGTTGTATCTGAACAAACCACAAAATGTTTGGAACAATGTTCTTTGGACAAATAAGACCAAAGTGGAAATTTTTGACCATAATGCAGAGTGACACCAAACACAAAACAGCGGCACAAACACCTCATGCTAACTGTCAAGCCTCAATGGTGGAGCGTTTTTGCAGTAACGGGACCAGGGCACCTTGCAATCAATGAAATGACCATAAACTCATCTGTATACCGAAGTATTCTAGAGTCAGTTGTGAGGTGTTGCTTTTCTGACAACTAAAACTTGACCACAACTGGTCATAAGACAGAACAGTGATCCTAAGCACAGCAGCAGAAGGGCTGAAAAAGGAAAGACTCAAGGTGTTGCAATGGCCTGGTCAAAGTCCAGACCTCAATCTGACTGAAATGGTGTAGTAGGACCTTAAGAGAGCTGTGCATAAATAAATAATAAAGTCATACAGAGACGTTATTGCTGCTAAATGTGGTTATCCAAGCTACTGAACAAGTTTTTCATAGGACTGCGTAGAGTTCCATACAAATATTCCTTTTTACATGACTGTATAAACCTCCAATAAATAATACACAATAACACCTTAAAAGAAGGTCCCCTTTTCCCCTTGTCTTTCACTCACTATGGAGACCATAATGCACTTAGAAAGACATCAGCTTCAGCTCTTGTTTTAATGTCACCTGTGCAGCTGAAGAGAACGTAAATTTAGCACCACTCACTTGCAGGTGTTTGTTTCCAGTCATGCATGCTTGTGTAACTGTTTGCCATCATGTGCATCTGCAGTGATGCATGCACTTGTCTTTGCCTGTTTGTGAGGCTTAAGTAGAAAAAAGTGGCTGCCTGGGAGGCAGACTAAAGAGGGCTCAAACATGCATGAAGTGCTGTGTCTGAAGTTAAAGGATACCACAGGGGTCTCACTGACATGCCTGCAGCAGCAGCAGGGACAGCAGCAGGCATCTGATTCTGCGTACAGCAACGACACCCTGAACCCTACACCACCTGTCCCCTTCTCGTCTCAGAGACAGCATGTTCTCTCCTTTTAGGTCCTGTGGTGGGAGGTAGGGAGGAAGCCGGGTGGAGGGTGAATGGGTGGCTGGGTGGGTGGGTGGCTTGACTCCACAGAAACCCTGTCCTCTTCTGATATCACTGCAAGCAAACGATTTAGCATTACAGGAGCCTAACTATTTCATAAATAAGGCCTGCTGCCTCTTCTCTTGTCAACATCTTGTTGCCGGCCACCCAAGGCGGCAAAGAGGCTGAAATAAGACGGACAGCCTGTGCAGGCACACAGCGGGGACAGGAAGAGGAAGAGGAAGGCTTCCATCATGGAGAACTTCCTAAGGGATAAAGATCTTTGGATATTTGGCAGTGTGTGTCTAGTGGCCACTTTTCTGTGGCGACGGCTGTGGAAATTATTCTCCACGAAGAAGAGAAGAAAGACTACATCATCGTCAGATGCAGAGGTAACAGAGTAAGAAACCAGTTTAGGTCAATGCAGCTGTGCTACATCTGCACAAGTGAATATGGGAGCATGGATGAGGGTCACTCAATCTAAACAGCACAAGTGTAAACAGTAAGAAATATAGAAATGGGGCAATATATCATCGGTCATGTTGTGGAGTATGTTAGAGCCTGACAAGCTGCAGCTCTCTATTAAGCAGAAATTAAGTAACGGATGTTGTCACATTATCACTCATAGTGATGCTGTCTTGATGCCAAAGTAATCTGGACAGATTCTGTTTTTGATGCTTTTGACTGAATAGAAAACTGTTAGTGGTGATTGTTGCCTTGACCACGTTTGTCCTGTAAAAGAAATTCTTATATCAATTAACTTCCAGGTAAAATAAAAGTGAAATGAAAAAGAGAAACAAATAAATTTTCATAATGATTTGACTAAGCACCACAGTAACTGATGTGCATTAGTCAACTTTTATTTTGCACAAACGGATTTTCTGGACTTTCAGTAAGATGATAGGTACAATTTCTATTAAGAACAAAACAACAGATTCTGTTTGATAATGTGCAGCACTGTCACTTGTATGGATTATCTGAAGTGAAAAAGGCCTCCATGCTGAATGGCACACACTTTGGTGGCTTGTGATAGCAGTAGCCATTGGCACTGCATGCAGGTATTTTGATTATCATATCTTTGCAAAGAAGATCCAAAAATATCTCAGCTTAGCTATGCCGGTGTTATCAGTTGGTAGTGTCTGATTTCACTCCAAGAAGAAGAGTTGTGTTTCTGATCATGTGAACGTGGTCCGCTGACTTGACTGATGAGGTCCGTTTTATAGATGCTGACTGTAAAGTGGCAGTAAGACTAACCAGCTCAGTTATCTCTGGCATCACTGACATTTTTCATCTGCACTGAGGCTGAACTGCTGAAGTCCAGTCAACATGCTGCTTTAATGAAATCCAACAACAACAATAGTATTGAGGCATGTGAAGCCACATTTCATGCCTCTGAAGGCAACGTGTGAGTGTCAGTGGAAAACATTACGTCATCATGCATGCGTCAAACACATGTCACCAGAAGTGACATCTAAATTGACATCCAACTGCACTTAACGCCACCACTCCATGCAGACAAGCCTGTGCCCTCCACACTTAAGCATACTGTGTCATGTAAGCCAGTTTATTATGTTAACATAATCCAGCAGGAAGTAAATGTGACCCACTCCCCATAAAACTGGGTGCTGTGGTGCTTCGGCAGTTAATACCTGTCAGTGTCAGCTTAATCTTTTTATTGCTCTGTCTTCTTCTCCTCACACTGACCGATTACTGTTAGATTTATAGCTCTGCTTATCATTTCTACTACCGTCACAGCAACATTCATGCAGAAGATCAAGGTTTTTAAAGTGTTTTGTAACATTGGTGCAGTGGGTTAATCCAAATGAAATCTGTCCATGGTGTTAAAGCAAGGCAGCCCTCTACAAAATAATTTTAAAAAAATCACTGCACACCTGAATGACTGGCACTGAAGCTGGAGGAAAATCCTTTGTTAAAACAAACCCCACTTCATTGTTTTTCTAAACTCTCTATATGTTTCAATGTTCCATTCATGCCATAGTCCACTAATTTAAATGCATGTGAGAACACCTCTTCTTTAACCTTGTGTTTGCACAAAAAGCCAGCCACCAGAAAAAAATAATATAAAATAATAATTACATATACAGGCTATATCAAAAAGAATCATCTGATTTCTAAAGGCAAAACTTTTTAAAGTAATGGACCGGAGCTTGCAATAAATTTTAAAACACATGGCTGAATGTGACGTTTTACATACAAAACTTACAATGTTCTTAAGTGTTCATCGTGTCCCGCTCCAGACGCATGGCATATGTCCATACTATAGTCAAACTCATCCCATACTTTTGCAATTAAGTCTGGAGTCACTGTAGCCACTGCTGTTATGATACCTACCGACAACCACGTGAAACTCATGGACCCGCTCCTTTCTAGCAGTGCGTGATTCAATCATTGCCGGCAAACCCGATTAAAGTACTTTGAAGTTGGATGATTCTTTTTCATAGACTCTGTATTAAAGATACAGTGTGTAAAATATCACCAACTGATGTCAGTAGATTGCTGATTGCAGTAAGTTATGTTTTCTTACTCAATTCAAGTGCATAATCCTAGCTATGTAGCCCTGCTTCTGTAGTGAGTGCAGGCTGTCAGTCCACTGTTTGCCTCACCTATCAACATATGTCCACATCTATTTACTTTTGGAGTCTGATACAAATAAATGAGTCAGTGAATTTCACCTCTGTCCAGTAACACTGATACTGAGGTGAACTGTGGAGGATACCGAGAATTTTTCTGTTGGTTAGTACTTCCATTTTTGCTGCTGTTAGCTGGAGTTATTAAAACTGTCTTTGAAGTGGTCACTTAGTCCAAGAATAAACTAAACTAAATAATGTAATCAGACTGTATCAGAGGAAAAGTGTGATTTGTAGGACATTCGATCCTAACATCACCTGGCCTAATGTTAGCTCATAACAACTGTTGTTGTTGATTATCCAGCTCATTGATGACTATTTGAAGACGGGAGGGTCACATGTCTGATGTGTTGAGAATAAATAATTGTGACAATATAGGGGAAAAAATAAACATGTTTATGCACATTTTCATGTCTTCAGTTAAGGAGATGGGTGGAAATGAGGGAGGAGACAGAGCAATGGTGGAGGAGGAAAAAGACAGAATGAGAAAGAGATGATGAAAATATGCATGTACACATGTTCAATGAGGATATAGAGTTTGAAAGTGCAATCTGTGATCTTTAAATTAAAAGTAACTTATGAGGCATACGATACCTTATAAATTGCCAGGACAGGTGTAGTGGGACTCAGGACTCACCCTGAGGATGGTCACTGAAGAGAGACAGCTGGAAGTAACAGACTACATTTCTCATCCTATTAACATTTTGTCACATCATTGTCAGATGTGTATAACTAAGCAAGAGATGCATGTACACTGTCTTTTGCATTCTCTTTAATGTTAAAGGACTAGTGTTGGGACTGAAATGTGGAAAAAGCCTGATTCAGTCATCATCTGGAGTGTGGAAAAAAGCCTGTTTAACATAATTGTTTTCTTTTTAAAAATGTTTTTTTATTAAGCAGCAGTGTGAGAGCATGAGGCACAAAGAGGAAGCCCATGTCACACACCATAAACTGAAGAGTTACCACCCTGCCTGTGCTTTTTTTTCCCTTCTTTTGCATCATTACCAATACAAAATTGCATGAGCAGGGAGGCATTTAATTGTTTTAATTAAGTCAAAGTCTTAGAATGTGTACATTTATGTAACTCAGTTCTTTTATCTTACTGACTGCCCCAAAGATTGAAAGTGGTTTTACACTACAAGCTCCAGTCACTCAAACAGTGAAGAGTCCAGGGATCAGCTTTTATGGGTGTAATGGCTTAAAAGACTTTTACAAAAGCAAATTTCAGCTACAATATACTTAACTGTTGGCTAATGCAATTATGAAATTCCAAATGAATTTGTATAAAAATTGGTGTGACTGATCAGTTTTAGCTGATATAACAGGCTAATTAGTTAAATAATTACCATGACTTTCATGCATTCATCCATCCATCCTCTTCCGCTTATCCAATTCAGGGTCACCAGGGAGGCTGGAGCCAATCAAATCCAGTATTGTAAGTTTATAATCAAAACCAGTCAATTGAATTTGATAAGATAATTTGAACTGTTGGTTTTTGTATGAGGCTTGTGAAGGGTAAACTGTAGCTTGTGTTAATACATGTGAGTATGACTAATGTGAGAAGGGCTTCTCCAGCTTCAGATTCTCACACTCACATAGCTCAGATAAAATTAGCACACATGCAAATACAGGAGGGATAGAGAAGAGCTCATAATGGTTTGAGTCTCACAGTCATCACATGGCACAATGAAAAAACACAAAGACATTCAGAACCGAGAGCCGCCTTGTTTTATAGGC
Source organism: Tylochromis polylepis (assembly GCA_015107715.1). Classification (NCBI taxonomy): domain Eukaryota; kingdom Metazoa; phylum Chordata; class Actinopteri; order Cichliformes; family Cichlidae; genus Tylochromis; species Tylochromis polylepis. Next base: position 8,124 of record VVHJ01045923.1, read on the forward strand.
TTGCTTGACTAAACTGAACAAAACAACATTTGGAAATAATGTAGATTAATTTTTTAGACTAATGACTTTTGTATTGAAAAAGATATTTTGACATTATGTCATCTGCAAGTTGGGAAACAGTTATATTTGATGTAAAGAAACTTAAGGATACATAGGTACATGTTTTTCTTTTACTACAGTATTGCACTGTATCCTAAAACCAAAAATAGGGTGTTTAAAAAAACACTAATATTTTTTACTTGTTTTCTGTTAAACGGGTGTTGGGTATAAAATGGGTTTGGTGAAAGATACCTGTCCTTTTAATTCTTATTTTCTACTCTGAAGAAGAGTAGACTTTTTTCCGCAGTTGTTTACTTTTCATTGTCAACAAACATAAATAAATAGACATTGCTATGGGCAAAGCTTCTCCAGATTTGTGTCCGACACAAAGTCATTTCCGTATCCTTTTTTCAAAGCTATATGTACCCTCCTGTTGTATCGCTCTAACACAATGAGGACCACTGCATTTCTTTTATATTTCTTTTATGTTTTTATATTTAAATATTGAGAAATTTCATGATTTATGGTGTTATCATCAAAATATGGTACACACGTGTTAAACAATTTAAAGTTGTGCGTTTAAATTTCTTTAGCGTGACTACCAGTAGATGGCAGTATTGTTGGCCTATACATAGAAGTGTTATACTGCTTGTTATACTTTGAAGTTTGAACTGAATAAATCTAATTATTCTTCATCTAGTGGTTAAAAAAAGTCTTCTCAATGAAGGCTAGTAAGTAATCAAATTGTTTCAGTACTATGTATTTACTTTATGTGAGCTGACCCACATGTTTGTTTTGTTGGAAACACTCACTAGTTCATAGCTGGCACAATCACAACTACCAGAGCCATCTGAAAGATCTTTGGCAAGTGTTCTCATAGAGTGTATATTATTGATGCTAGCTGCTTATTAATGCTAAGTGACAGACTAAGAAAATACAGACTTTCACTCACCAGAACTGAAGCCAAGACGTTCTCAGCGATCTGTATATGACAGCAGGCTATATTATTTCTGAAATAATGCCACAAAAATTTTCAAAATGCACCACCATTGAAATTTAGCAAAGAGGTTCAGTACAGTGACTTGATCTAATCAGTGGTGGACTTTTAGCACTGCAGTCTCATTAAGAAAGATTTTCTGTGCCTGCATGAATTTGCAACTCTCCAGTAAACATCAGTAATATATGATGTACAGTTTGCGGAAAACAGTCATTAATTCATGCCAAAAGTAGAGTATAGAGTACTGTGCAAAAGTCTTCAGGCACACCTCAATGTTTTATTTAATTAATTTATTTATTTATACATTTTGCTAGGAAAAATATAAATATTTAGATTTTAAAGTGGGATTTGTCAGGTGGGGGAACTCTAAGATTAGCAGTGTCGTGGTGCAGAGTGGGGAACAAAATCCCTTAGAAACAAATCACATAATAGCCTAATTTTATGAGTGAGCTTCAGTGGATTTTTCTTTGTGTGTAGGCTGTGTGTTTGATTCAGGTATTTAGCACCAAATCATCTGGGAAACTTGCTTGACCAGATGTTCAGCCTTAGCACACTTAGCAGTTTTTTAAAAACTTGTTTCAACAAGTCAACATACGTTTATTTTTTCTGTTTTTTGACCTGAGAGTCAAAAACAGTTTCAGTCGTCACACTGAGCCAGTCATTATTAAGATAAACAGAGTACAGAGAACTAATCTCAAGGAAAGTAAGGGCCTGTAGTGCCTACAGTATCAATATAAATTACATATACAACAATTATTCTATATCTAAGGGCAGTTTCAGTAAAAACTGGACATTTTGCATAGCTTTTAGACTGAATTAGAGTAGGTGTGTTGCCCTCCTTAAAGTAGCAAAGGAGTCAGTTTAAAAAGTATCCAATTTTAATCCAGATTATAAGATTTCACCTGGGTTTGCAACAGAGGAGCAGCGTTAGCAAAATAAACAGCAGAGAGAGAAGCATCATCTTAATTAGACTGCTTTATAAAGGATGCATTGGATGTAAAGTGCAGTATGTAATGAAGGGACAAGTAAAATGAGTGTTCAAGGGTTCATTATAGCTGATCATTTAACTAATTAAATATGTTAAGCACTTTAATGGAAAATATTATGCATGCAAAATATGCTGAAAAATGCAAAAACAAAATTAGCTAATGTTAGTAAGAGGGTGCCAGCCAGCATGGAATTTCATCTCTCAGTAAAACAGATATGCGATTGGGCGCCATGTTTATGATGTGTCACCATGTACAGCAGATCTTCCATGGCTAGCACTGACTGTTTGGATTTGTGTGATTAAATGTTTGTGCATGGGGCATTAGGTCAGGGATCACAGTAACCAGGTAACAGGTGGGTGCTACCCTCTGACAACATGCTTTTGTTTCCAGATTCCCAAGTAGTCAACAGTCGTATGCTTAGACCAGAGACAGTCTATGGCAGAGCTGTCCATGATGGGTCTGTGGTCATAGATTTCCATCTAGTGGCAAAAAGACCAAAGTGCAAAATACTTGATTTTAAAATACAGCCACCAGACTTACTTTTCCAAACTGTAATTATACGATACGATATTGTAATTAAGTATCCTATGAAGATTTATACAGTTGTTAATAACCTCTGACCTCTCCTTCAAGGTCAATAGATTCATCTGAAGGTCAAAGTACCGTCAGTGCTATATAGAGCTAGTTAAAAGTATGTTGCCATTTGTATATGGAATTATGTCAAAAAATTATGTCACATATATTAAAATAGGTTTCAACAGAGCAAATAACAAAAGCCTGCACTTTGCACAAATTTTTACCGCACTACGAAGGAAAAGTAGAACAAAGAAAAAAAATGAATAGACACAAACTACAATACTATTCTCTTAAAAGTAAATACTGTGAGATGCTTTTAGTGGACGTTTGTCTGTGTGTAGTGCTTCTTGTTATATTGTTATATATTACTTTATACTAGTACCTAAAAGACTATTATAGAATGATAGTGTTGCACATACTGACCAGATCACTACAGATTATAGAAATCCATTATTATCCCTGTTATCTACGGTAATAAGTTTAGGAAGAAGAAGTATTAATGTATTACTCTTTTTTTTAAGTCACCAATTTTTTTCCTCACAGCACTTACTGTCAGACACATTTAGCGAACATGCAGCTTCTGCTCTGTTCAATTCTGTTAAAGATTTAGGTATTGTGGAGGTCTATGTTAAAATGAAGGAGTGGCATCGTAACATTTTCTGAATGTGACAATGTGATGAGATTGGATTGGACACAAATAGCACATCACTTCAGGGACGTGCACGTCTATACATTTTCAGCTTCTCACACTTAGGGTGAGGGTCAGAAGTAGGGTTTCATTTGTCAGTGCTACATGTTATGAAAAAACCCATGAAAAGCAAAGTAAGCACAGAATAATAAACATAATTAAACACATTTAAACTTGTGAAAAAGATATATAAAGAGAATCTTTAGCAAACTGTTTAGAATCGCAAGCATAAAGTTTAAAAAGTTTTCTTCCAAAAACGTTGAACTGACTCAAAAAAAAGTAAGACACGAGATTACATCACCCATTTGTATTGACATCATCTCAGTGAGAGACTGAACGTATGATGTATGAGATCTGTTGTTTTAACGGTCCACTAATCCGTGCTGATTTTGGGTTCAGGTGTCTGCGTGTGCATGTTTTTGGGCAGTGAAACAAAAATATGGTAAGTCTGCTCAGTGTCCACTTAACTTTTTAGATCCTATCACACAAAATTGTCTCTGCGTGGCCCAAAGCTAACAGCTAACAGATAGCCTAACTGCATCAACATGGTTGTAGAATTACCTGTAAATACCGGAAGTGTCTCTGGTTTGTGCCTGTGATGCATGTTTGCATCATGGCTAGACTGGTGCTTATCAGGAAGCTCAACATCAGGAGGCATGGAAATGAGCCAGAGCCCATTGCCAGCACTTAAGTGTGATTTCTGTACGAGAAAAGTTTTGATATAATAAATCTAAACCATTAGCTTTTAGTTTTGCATAAACAGTTTTGATATTTGACATTTGTGTGATATCACTCAGGGATATACATTCATGCTGTTTAGCATGTAACACATCCGCATGCTGATCCTCACTACCCCCTGCACCACAAACACGCTTCATATACACAATAACTTTTCTGACGTAATAAAGCACCTCTGTTCTATGAAGAGAATTTTTTCCTGTCCCACTGAGGTCTGAGGTTGCTGAGAGCTAAAGCTACCATCTGGTTATCATGGCAGCTAAACTGTGGAAAGAACAGACTGTCGTCGGCCAGCGTTGACACATGCAGGTTTGACAGATAGAAAAGCAGCAGGTGGAGCTGCGGGGATAATATGTGCACTTGTTCCTATTGGCATGTACTCACCAGACTTATCTATCAACAGTGGAAAAATTGTGTCGTTAAATGCAAAATGTTACATAACCTCCTCACCTCTGCTGAACAGATCAGTGCACCTTTGCATGGTGCAATAACACAAGGTTTACTATAACTTTAGTTTCAAATTGAGTCATGTTGCTTCCAGTGACTAAATCTCTAATAGGACACTGTAGGAAAAAGGTGTAGATTGTGCAAAATATGTTGAAATTTTCTATTTCATGTACAACTATAAAGAGATGGTATCTTGGGTTTGCATACTTCACTAAATGTTAGCCTAATTCGGCTTGCATGCAGGGTTGAAATAGCTTGTATGAAGGTTTTTCCAGAATTTCAAAGTAATACCTCTAAGAAAATAAAACTTTCAAATTCCAGTATGGTAAGGCTAACTCACAAAAGGTGTGTGCAATAGGTTTCTTTTGCACTTTATAATTGTCCAAAATCTATTCATTCGCACTTGTGCATTTAATTTAGTCAAGCATCTTTTCCACACAGTTGGCCAGCCATCAAGTGTACTCTCTCTCTCTCCGGAGATCTAATGAAATGAAAAGTCACATGTAAAAATGAAGTCTGTGTGAAGATTGTGCATGTGGTTCTTTGTTGGCCATTCAAGTCAAACACACTGGTGGGTTGATGAGGACCTCCTCTCTGAATGCAACTATCTTTGGTCTCAGTAAGGCAGTGTGGTGTGAGTCATAATGATGGTATGGTGAATCTTATGCGGTTAGGGATGCCATTTGGGAGGAAAACCTTGGATGATTCAGGGGCCGGAGCTGGACCAGGGCCCTGGAACATGCCAGAGCTCAAAGAGCCGTCACTGAGCTGTTGTCGGTGGGTCCAAAATGTCTCATCTATATCCCCTCCACCCTTCCTAGTCTGTCTCATTTGGATAGGAGGCACCAGTTTAATCCACAAGCTCTACTTCTTCCCATGTCCTTTAAAACACTAGTCTACCTGACCCAAACTGCTTTTAAAGGATACTATAAATCAGCATGGATGCAATTTGAAATAAAATATAGAAAAGGCATGCATAATTCCACTGACACATGCACATTCATATTTTGCTGTCATTTTGTGAAACTGAAAACACATTTTAGGCTAATTTTAGTGAGAAAACAAAAAGTTTTAGTCTCGAAAATATGAAAAAATGCATCACTTGAGTAAATTACCTACTTACCATGTCCCTCTTAGTTTCAGCTTTCCCTTGCCAAGCTACAGCATTGTTAAACATGGACCAGGTTTACCACAACAGCAGCCATCCCAAGGCGTGCATTTGTTGTGTGTGACACAGTCAGTAATTGTGGCTCTGGGAGTGATAGTGGATTACTGGAAAGCCCACAGCAGTAGAAATGCATTATAAATTGTCTGTGTCTTCCTGCTGAGTAATTCTATATGCGGTGAGAGTGGCTAGGCTGCGTCAGCCTCATTCCCAAAACTGTGCTCCTGTACCACAGCGCCTCTCGTGTTACCATGTAACCTTTTCTGACTAGGGATTTCAGAGCTTGTCTGACAGGGTACAGTTAAACCTCCCACCAGACCAATCTACCACCACTCTGCTCCTACTCTGCCGGCTCTTTGTAGTGTGCAGTCTGTGTGGAGATTTATTTAGCCATCTACTGTATCACAATTTGTCCCCACAAAAGGTAGCTATTATGGATTATGCAGTGATTCAGAGCTGATGCCGATATAAGGAAATAAAGAACTAGGGAAAAGGAAGATGCATCCATGCAAAATAGTGTACTGTCTACTCCCATTTTACTTATATACTTCTAAAACAAGCACAAGATAATATTGAGTATATGACAGTGCTATGTATAATATAATCTGACTTTTCATGGAAAGAAAAAAACATTCTTTTGTTTTCATTATTTATCATAGTAATATTGTTTTGATTGGTGAAACAATTGTTGTTGCCTGTGTAAAAGCTGTTTATTGTTGTTAATATGTATCTGGTCCATTTTTTTTCTTTTGTTACACAAATAGTAGCTTTGAAAAAGATACAGGCTTTACACAGTGCAATTATGACCACAGGGGAGCATATCACATTTGATATTTATTTCATATAAAATATCATGGAATTCCTATTTGAGCATTCTCAAATGCACACCAAAAAGACTTCAAAAAGACAGCAGTTGCAGTAAATGTCTGTGTATTCTCATATTCCTTTAGAAACAATAAACAGTGTCTTTTAACTTTCACACTCTCCATGGTAGCATGGCAACAACTCACTGAGCTTGGGTGAGGCAAGGATCTTTGAAGGAGAGAAAGAGGAACCGAAAGAGACAGCTTCTGAAAATAATCATTTCTCCTGAGATGCAGTGTTTTTGTGTGTATGTAGCATTTTAATGACAACAATTCTATTTGAGTCAGTACATGTGTGTGTCTGTGTGTGTTTGCTATAGTGCATTATTCAGTGGCTATGGCTAACTCCTTAACTAGTGCACAACTTTCTGAAGCTTTTCAAAAGAGACGCTTTAGGTCTGTGCTCACTTGCAGTAACATATATAGTAATGAAGTTTAACAAAAGTATTTATATATTCAGAGCATCTTACTTTAAAATGAACACCCAGTGAACACAAAACATATTTTAATTAATTAAAGACAACAAATATAAAGAGAGCAACAGAAAGAATGGTGGCCTTACCATCTGGCATATTAACTATAGTGTCCTTCATGAATGACTTCATTAAAGAAATGACTAATATATATATATATATTAAGAAGAATCCCGACTAGATTTTTCCTTAACTAGATATTTTCAAAATTGTTTTCACACAGTGACTTTTGATCACCCAGTTCTTCCCTGAGTCTAGGTTATCCACAGAACTCCTGAGCAATACCTTTATGGAACCGGTCGTTGATACAGAGACATAAGAACCTCTTTGTGGTTGAATCTGTGGCGTTTAGTTTGTGGTGTTTCAAGTGCAAAACTTTGGCGGCCCTGTGAGGCCAAATGTACTGCACCTTAAGAAAGCACCACCAAATGGGAAAATGTTGCAAAAGCACGTGAAACACACATCAGAAGTTGAATAAAATACAACAGAATTTGAAAAAACAAAATCTCAAAAAACACAACAGAAGTGTTTTGGGGGACACAAAAATGTGACGGACCAGTGTCAGAATAGTGAAAGTATGAAGGAGAGGATTCACCAGTGCTGTGACGGAGAAAAAGATGCAAGGTAATGTGCATGCATCTTTTTCTCCGTCATATAATATTTTTGTTGTGTTTTGTGATTTTCTTTTTTTTGTGAGCTTTTGCTGCATTTTTTTTCTATTTCCATTGTGTTTTATACAACTTCTGATTTGTTTTACGTGCTTTTGCAGGGTTTTTTTTTCTTAAACTGTTTGACCTCTTAGTGCCACCGCACAAAGCAGTTACTTGAAAAAGCTATTAAAAAAATCAGATTTTTCTTTATGTTTACTTGCAATAATCCACTTCAGCATGAGAACTGTTTCTGAAGTTTCATTGAATATCATTTTAGACCCTGAATAATTACACTATTTTGTCTTTGATTAATGTCAAACACAGGCTTTGCAATAATCTTTATAAAGCAGTTTAGTGTGAAAACTCTTTCCCTGATTACTGATCTCCTTCAGTAAGGAAACACATATTTCAATGATATGTTTTGCATTCTGTCTGCACTTGCACCATGTCCTTTATCATTCTCACCTTCAATGGTAAATAGCCACTGGGGATACAAGTGTTAACCCTGACAGCTGATGAGCTGTCTGTACTTGGAAACAGCGTGAGGAGCAGAGTATAGGTCAGGTTTTTCCGTTGTTGACACATGGGTGCCAGTATATAGGCGCCAGCGCTTTGTCGTTCAGCCTACTCCAGACAGACTGTACTGAGATGTGGAAAAGTTTGAGGTCAATGTGCAGACTCACGTCTCAGTAGGTGGGCCTGTTCATGAATATGAACTTGTGTGTCAGCGACAGTGTGTATGTCTGTCCTCTTTAATTCTGTACAGCAACACATGTGCAGGAAGTTTCCTCTCCCACAATCCCCTTCTCCTCTGCATCAACAGTTCTTAGGTGTCAGTTGGATCACCTGTTTCCTGTTTTCCTCCCGTTGTCTTCGTGTCCCTCACGGTGCGTGGACGGCAGGCTTATATTGGGAACCTCGGAAGTTCTTTCCGCTCGGTGGACTCCAGATGAAACCAGACCCTTTTAACTTTTACTCAACTTCTATCTTTTGAACAGTGTTGGCTCAGAATTAGTGAGTTGTAAAATAAATGATGACTTTTAAACTCAATGAACAGTAAATATAAAAATCTTTAATATTCATATTTAACCATAAATATAATCAAAATAATGCAAAAATGCAGCAATACACTGTAGAAAGATAGAAAACAGTCTGTTAAATATTCAGAATGGGGGTAATTTGGTCAAATTTAAATGGCTCCTGTCTGCTTCTCTGAGTGAAAACAAGTTAGTTATAAAAAGCGATAAACAGATAGTATTTGGCAGTGTTCAGCAATAATTTCAATCCTCTTTAATTAGTAACCTTTTTAACACCTTGCAAATGCTGACATCCCTCCTTCAATGTTGTTACTATATGAAAACCAAAATGAAAATGTGATTAATGGTGTAATATGACTAAACCTGCTGAAAAATGGCATGGGATCTTCAGATTTAGAGGTATTAATGTTTTTCTTTATTGGCCCTAAAATATATTTGTTTGTCTTGCTTTTTACGGCATCATATTTAGTTCGGGATTCTTGGGATTCTAACACCCGACTGAAGGGCTTTTGAAGGATCTCAAATGTCACATAGCGAGCCTCCCCAGCATCCCCCACTCCACACTCAGCTCTTATCACTGGCCACCGAGTCCCTTACGTCCACGGGGGTGTTGCACTGTAATTGGGAGAACAGCTATTTGCTATTCTTAAAACTCAGCTCTGTGGTGAAGGATTGGAAGAGAGCTATCTGTTGTCCCTCCAGTCCTTTTAACTTGCCTGCAGCTTTGTCTGGCACTATGTTTTTTATTGTAGTTGAGACTTTATGAGAGTAACTGGACTTTAGATTAAGTAAACATTTGCTTTTTATTAGAAGCCACATTTAGGTCAATCATGAGCTCCAGCCTTGTTAACTCTTTAGCCAAGGTTTATGATCCAAACCCTCTTCATGGGCAGAAGCCAGGTGGAAGGAAGCTTTCTCTAAATGGATCAGACAAGTCTCAGGCTGCTTCTTCCTCTTCTTCATCATCATCCCCTTGCTCTCCTCATGATGTTGCCCTGCGATGTGTGGAAAGTCGAATGGACTTCCTGAACTCTCAGATGGAGTGTTTGCTTAACATGCAGCAGACCGTCCTGATCAAGCTGGATGGCCTGTCGCAGGATGTCAGGGATTTGGGTTTAGCTCTAGCCTCAATACGTGAAGAAAGTCATGGAGGAAGACGTGGGTCTGGGGTAGAAGCGGTATGCAGGGAACTGCATGGGGCCGTGGAGAGGGCCAGTGAGCATATGGAGAGTCAGGGACGCAGGTTGGAAGGGGTGGAGAAGCTGGTGGAGGGCACCCAGCAGGTGATAAGCTTCATCGGTGAGGTGGTAAAGAGCTCCAGGTTGGTGGAGCTTCTGTTCAAACAGCCTGGACGGAAAGCCAACAGGAAGGTGAGAGGTTTAACAACATCATGAGCAAGGTTTCTACTAGAATCAAGCCAAAGCACTTTTAAAGTTTCTTTACATCATTTATTATCTGCAATGCTGAACATGGCAGTGAAAGTAAGAGGTTGCATGGTTGCAATTGGTATCCTCTTGACTGAATGTATTCATACTGTGTATATGTGACATTTTAAAGAGCTTTTAAATGGCAATGTTTTTGAACTCTGCCTTTTAATTCCCATGAGTTTGACTCCTAGTTTGGCTGGTCTTGGCTCTGCTGTACCTGCTGTAATGTTAAGTGATTTTCCACTGAGACTGTGATCGGCCTACGAGGTGTAAATGCTTAATGTCACATTGGTTATCTTTTCCAGACCATGTCTTTATCAGCTCGCACTGCAGCTGCACAGCTTCAGTCCAACAGTCCTCAAGTTCTTAATAGTTAATGCCATGATTTATTAGGGAAACTCGCGTCCCAGTGCTGTAACCAAATATGAATGTATGTTACAGATTTGTAACACATGTAACATATATTCTATAGTTCATGCATTCATATAATCTATAATTACACTGCTAATTCAGAGGCTTTTTTGTTTTAGGTACAGGGTCATGGTTAGGGAGACATATTTATTGCACCATATGGCCACTGTCAGATATACTGTATGTAGGGATAAAGTGAACATTTCTCTTTTTAAGCGGGGAACTGATTCGAGTGATGTGTAGCATTTCATCTGCTATAGTTGAAATACTACACATTTCCTCTTTGGCAGAAGGAGGCATCTGCTGAGCAAGACATCAGTACACATGAGTTATGAGGGAAAGCCTTCGCAACAGAAACTGGGACCGCTCTGAAGCTTGTTGTCACATTATTGAACAAATGGAAATATCTACATCTATCTACAATTTTCCTTTCTATGAGAAGTTTCCACTTAGTGCAAGTTTTGTCCCACTTTTGAATGTCGCGTACAATGTCTAAAACCTGATCTTTGTCTCCTCTGTTAACATCCAGGCAAAGGATGATAAGGAAAAAGCCAAGCTGAGCCTGAAAGGTTTAAAGGCCCAGAAAAAGAGAAAACCGCAAGACACATCAGGTAAACTCAAACAAGATATTACACAATCCACAATCATAAGTTTATGCAGAGACCAGCACAAAATCTTTAAACTTGTGATCTGCATATAATACATCATAAATCTGAACTACATGTACATCATGGAATATAACGGACTTTAAAATAACAGCAAGACCAGTTCAGGATTTCTGAGAATTGTTTTTGTAATATAAAATATGTGTTCTGTTTAGAACAGATAAAATAATATAATAAAAACATAAAATAAATGATGTAAATGATGGGAAACATATTAAGAAGGGCCTTTAAAAAAATAAAATTTTATATGTGGACAAACTATGTAATGATCACTGGAAGTTTGGCATGGCTGCACTGCTACATCTGCTGACTTATTGGCAGACGTACATACAGTTTCCATCATGTTTAAAGGATAACAGCACAAATGGGAGACAGGAGGCAATTCAGTCTTTATTTAAAGATATCAGAAATCAAACAAAACACTACAAATTAAGGCAATGAGGAGAACAAAATGCAAAAAGATACTGAAGACATAGCAATCTGACAAAAGTCAGGGAAGACACACAGGCTAAACAAATCATAAGTCATCAATGAAGTCAATAAGACGTTTATGAGAGCCTAAAGAGAACAACGGTAAGAAGTATAAGAGACCCAAGTAGGAGAATAACCCTTTAAAATAAAACAGTATCTAAAAGAATAGGATACATTCACATTGACCAAAATGTAGACAGAGAGAACACAGAAGGCACAGGCAAGTCCAAAGTGAATAAAACAGTCAGAACTACTATTTACTACTACTATTTATTTATTTTGTCTGCAATAATCCCCCATGTTTACATTTCAAGCTTGCATAATAAATTTATATCTGAGCAAAATCTGAACACAGGTGACTGATCAGAATTTAGGTCTTAGCTAAGACCTAAATTCTGATCAGTCACCTTTAATATGGATCTGAAAACCAGATCTGCACTCATGCCTTTACCACACTCTGTGGCAAACTATCCAGAGGATCATGGGAGATTTCTTCTGAATTGGGCCAAACTTATTAAGCAAGTGGCCACCCAGACTAGTATGACTAGTATAAAATGTAAATATATGATGAGTGAATTCACTCTATCTGAGGATCATCAATCATCTGATTACATTCATTTTTAGTAAGTATAACACAACATTTTACCAAAACATCTGGTTGTATCCGTGTGTTTTCTTCACTACAGACACCTCCTCCCTGAATGAGCCTGTGCTGCAGGAACAGGTGGAAAAGCTCAACAGGCAGAACACTGAGCATTCCCACATAAACACAGAGGCTGAGGGGGATGGAAGAAGTGGAAGACAGGAGCTGGAAAAGCTGATCCTGAAAGAATCACACACCTCTGCTGCCCAGTCAGACGAAAGGCAGGAGGAAGCTGAAGAAAGACAGGATGAGGAAGGAGAGGGGGGTATATTTGAAGACTCGGAGCCAGAAGAACAACAAGAAGAAGAAAAGCAAAATGGAGAAGATGTTAGTCTTGAAAATCATGGAAAAGTGAAAGACGATGTGAAGACAAGGCATAGCGAAGAGTCATCAAAATCAGAAAAAGCCTGGATCTGCAAGACCTCTGTGCTTCAGCATGACAGGTGTGTCTTAGCCAGCCACCATATATCTTTATGCTACGTGCTATTCATTTCATTAATTTAACTATTTAATTCATTATTTTCTTTACTTTTACTTCTTTGGATTGTGTAAGTCAGCTAAGAAGAAATTATTTTGTTGGAGGAGGGAAAAGGGGAATTTCAAATCACATATTCATATTCTGTGCCTTCCTTTCTGAAGCTCTGAGGAGGCTGGTGATGTGGCCACTTGTAGCAAACGTCATGTCACAGAAGAAGACCTAGGAAAAGACGACCTCAAAAAGAGCCGGGTGGAGGACGGTAAAGTGGAAAGCGCTGATGGACAGGTCGTAGTGGGAGCCGAGCCACAGGGATCCATATCTGACGAAGCAAAGACCGAAGACAAAGGGGAGGCAAAAGAGGAAATAAAGGAGTTTATTATTGGTAAGACAGTGTGTGAGTGCTTCTTTTCTGAAGTGTCCAGGGAGGTTGGGGTGTAGACTGTCGCTTTTTACAACTACTGCTATGACATGTAAATGGGAGAGTTTGTAAAAATCAGGTAAGGAAATATTTTAGGATACCAATTGATGACTACATCAACTTTTATTTTGAAATTTAGGTCTCTGAATCACTGTCAGTGTCAGTCAATGTATTGTATACATGCAGTATCTTATCAATGTGTATGTGAGGGAGTAGAGACCACAGACTGACAAAGACCAAGAAGTAGTGCTGTGCAATACTGCAAATTTCGATACTGATCCAATACCAAGAAAATGCAGGGGCACTATTAGAGGAGAACAGTGTGTTATGACGTATGAGATGATTCATCATCAATCTGAAAATTCTAAACACATTTTAATGATCACTAAATCACAGTGATTTTTTACTTTCCACAACAATTACTTAACAAAACACACCTTTCAGCTTTTCATGTATTTTTTTTGGAGATGTAAAAAAGCAGTTTGGGTCAACTTCTGTTGTTTGAATGTGCTATAAGCTACAAATAAAAGAGATGTGACAGTCAACAACAACAAAAAGGGTCAGGCAGTTTTCATAGTGCATGTTTGAGGTAAATTTTTTTTTTCATTTCCAATGCTATCCATAAAAGATGCATGTAGGCCTTATGACCTCAGTGTTTCCAAAATCCTGAACTGCTCAGTGCAGTATCCATGTATCCTATAGGCTCTCCGTGTAGACTCAGCTTGATGAGCTACTTTATGACATTTGCCTCTGCGTTCCTCAGACTTTAAAGCAGCTTCAGTGTCATAACAGCATGCCTGTGCAAGCGTCACTAACATGTCAGCGAGCACAGCTGGCGGAGCACATAACGAGACGCTGGCATGCTGCTATTTTGAACTACTTTGTTTCTGGGGGCTGAGACCACTTCCTCAGCCTCTCGTTCCCTCTCTGCACTCAGTAGCAGCAACTTGTCTTCACTTTGCCTTTCTTTTTCACTGTTTCTTTAGACTCAAGTCCTCCGCCGCTAGCGCCTTTCGACCACCGCATTGTGACTCCCAAACCCCACCAGATCGCCACCTATTACACTATCAACAGAGAGGAGGTCCTGGGGGGGTAAGTAAAACACTCAGAACATTTATCTCTCATTACAGCACTTTATTTTCATTTCGCTCAGTTACAGGCACAGATGCTTAATGTGCACTGGCCCTCAATAATGAAATAACAGACGATCTCACACCCTACACTAATAGTTTTTTCCAAGACCTTTTAGTTGCCCCCCAAAGGGCAAATGGTGATGACCCTCAGGGGGCTCTCTGATGTAACAGACCAGCGCTAAATCCTGCCTCTCAAATAGAAGATTACTCCTTAGCACGCAAACACATGTCTCAAATTACACAAGAGCAGAGCTTCAATTTCTCAATGAGTCAATAAGCTATTATAATGTATGGACATAAGTAAGAGTCACAAACAAATTGTTATTTTCATATTTAAATGAATTTTCAGCTTTTTAATGGTAGCTGATTTATAAACTGTTTGTTTTATTGGTCCAGCATAAACATTAAAGAGACAGTTCCAAACCATATCCAAATACACTTGAGCAGCAAACACCAGCAAATGTGAAACATCATATTTCAGCACCAGAAATATTTGTTTTTAATAATAAAATCCAATTTACAAAATGGTTGTTCTCTGGCTCTGCATCCCATCTGTCCACACCTCTAACTCATCCGTGTGTTTGCTTTTCTTTCATTAGGGGACGTTTTGGACAAGTCCACAAGTGCGTAGAGAACTCATCTGGTCTGACTCTGGCTGCCAAAATCATCAAAGCCAGGAGCCAGAAAGAGAAGGTGCAGTAATGATTGGCTGGTTAATGCTGAATAGGAAACAGAATCCACTTTTAACAGTGTTGCTGGGATGCCAGTTTTCTCAGACAGTCATGGTCACTTTTATCATTGCAATATAAAGGATTAGATTTTAAAAATAGACACGGCTCGACAGTGCTGAGGTAATGGGCATTTGTCAGCCCTATTGTGTCTTTATTTCTCTCAGTCAACCGGATATGATGTGGGGGAGGTCAGATGTCAGAGTACAGCTGTGTGGTTAGATTATAATCTGAAGTATTTAAAAAGCTCAGACCCAACAAAAAGCTCATTAAACTTGTAGCCAAATCCTCAAATGGCCCACATGGCTGCTGCTGATGATCCATGATCAAACAGCTGGCACTTTGTGTCTGACTGTATGTCTGTTTTGTCTTATTTGCATCTGACTATGCCCCCGAATGGCTGCAATACAGGCTGCTATGAGTTGCAAGTTGCTGATCCAAATACTTGTTTGTTAATCAAGTCCCTTACGACTGTAACTTCTGTTTCCATAGAACATTTTAAACTGAACCACAAGCAAAAACTGAAGGATTTGATCTAAATTCGTCCCTAACATACAATTTTGACCAAACCAACCTTTCTATAGCAGTCTGCATTATCTTAAATCATAGAAAGGCCTCTGCCTGTTTGATCGCTCCAGTTTTCTGGTACAAGGGACCAAAGAGGAACAATTGTGATTTTTTCCGTGCAGTGAACCAAAAGGCAGTCTTGCTATTTTTGACATGCTTCAATAGGGCAAAATATAACCAGCACTTGGCTTTTAAGGTCTTTTTTTTACAAATTAAAAAGCTGATATGTTACACTCTGAAAATCCTCAAGACAAGCACTACTTATGTTAATAACTTTGTACTTGCAAGCTTTAAAAATCTTGCAGACTGACCTTTTTCTTGTCTCCCTCCCCTTACCCCCAACATACAACAGATGGCTGCCCCTCCCTGAGCCTGGTTCTGCTAGAGGTTTCTTCCTGTTAAAAGGGAGTTTTTTCCTTCTCACTATCACCAAGTGCTTGCTCATGGCTGGTTGTCTGTTTGTTGGGGTTTTCTCTGTATTATTGTAGAGTCTTTACCTTACAATATAAAGCGCCTTGAGGCGACTGTTGTTGTGATTTGGCTCTAAAAAAATTAAATTGAATTGAAATTAATATAGTTTTACACTTAAAAATATGACGAGTTTTGTCATTCATTATATGTGTCATTTTCCTATATGTGGTTTTAAATCTGATTTTCATTTCATTTCTGTCTCTCAGGAGGTGGTGAGGAATGAGATCCAGGTGATGAACCAGCTGAACCACGCCAACCTCATTCAGCTTTATGCTGCATTTGAGTCGCGTAATGACATCATTCTCGTCATGGAATAGTAAGTTTGTCTCAGGGTGTTTGTATAATGGTGACAATAAAAAAAGAGTCTCTACAAACTTGGCTTGGCTGTAACACTGTCTATCTTTGTGTGGTAGTGTGGAAGGAGGGGAGCTGTTTGACCGCATCATTGACGAGAACTACAACCTGACAGAGTTGGACACGGTGCTGTTTATACGGCAAATCTGTGAAGGGCTGCAGTACATGCATAAAATGTACATCCTACATCTCGACCTCAAGGTAAACCTACTTCAATCTTCACATCACAATAGGAATAATCTCTTTCAGTATTTTTATTTACTTTTCAATGTGTTACAGCATTCATTTGGAGCCTAAACAGCCTAATGAAAAGACCAGTTTATAAAGTTTCAAAATAAAAGCTCCCATTGCAGTCTATAATCTCTGCAAATGAAATAAAATTTAGGGTGTTGTCTGTCTTGTTTTATTTATCTTTTGCACCTATGCCGAAAGGAAGAACTGCCTCTAAAATACAGTATATGTGACACCAGAATCTGTTCTTTTTCAGCCTGAGAACATTCTTTGTGTCAGCAGAGCTACTAACAAGATTAAAATCATTGACTTTGGCCTTGCCAGGAGGTAAGATTTATTGTCACCTCATCTTTCATGCACTGGTTTATTTGAGTCCTATGTTTTTGTCTTATGGTTCTGGCTCCTCTGACAGGTATAAGCCCAGGGAGAAGCTAAAGGTCAACTTTGGAACGCCTGAGTTTTTAGCTCCTGAAGTCATCAATTATGAGTTTGTTTCATTCCCCACGGACATGTGGAGTCTTGGAGTCATCACCTATATGCTGTGAGTCAAGGAGTTCATTCAGTGCACACACAGAGACAAAACCTGTACAGTTCTTGACGTCTGTATTATTCTCTCTGTCCAGGCTCAGTGGCTTGTCTCCGTTTCTGGGGGATGATGACAACGAGACGCTGAACAACATCCTAGCCTGTGAGTGGAACTTTGAGGAAGAGGAGTTTAAAGACGTCTCTGATGAAGCTAAAGACTTTATCACACGTCTTCTGGTGAAGAGCAAGAGCTGGAGGATGAGTGCAACAGAGTCCCTCAAACATCCCTGGCTGTCAGACCGGAGTCTGCACTATCAACTAAATCACAAGGTAAATACAAAATTCACCTTACAGCAAACATTACTTTATAGTAAAAGTGAACAATGCAAAATACAATTAAGAAATGCTTTTTATTTTTAGTAAAATGCACGTGAAATATATAAAATCAAAAGTTTATTAATTCAAATAAGGAGTCATTAAGGAACTGAATGTGTACATTCAAGTAAATTTCACTTGATTAGATTTGAACAGAACATGTACATTTTGCATGTAAGCAAATTAGTTAATATGTATGTAATATCTATTGTAAACAATTACAATTTCGATGAAAGACTTTTAAAAAAATGTTTGTGTAATGCATCTTTGAAACCTGTTTGCTAACATAACTATCCTAATTCAAAGAGTGTAATAACAAACAGTTTTGCTGGATCTTCTTACTGCAGAAAACTAAGTGCCACTCCACACATGGTCCTCCTTCAGAGAGCAAGAAAAGTAAGAGGTTTTTTTTTTTCATTTTCTCCTGTTAGCTTATATACACTGCTCAAAAAAATAAAGGGAACACTTAAACAACACAATGTAACTGCAAGTCAATCACACTTCTGTGAAATCAAACTGTCCACTCAGGAAGCAACACTGATTGACAATCAGTTTCACATGCTGTTGTGCAAATGGAATAGACAACAGGTGGAAATTATAGGCAATTAGCAAGACATCCCCAATAAAGGAGTGGTTCTGCAGGTGGTGACCACAGACCACTTCTCAGTACCTATGCTTTCTGGCTGATGTTTTGGTCACTTTTGAATGCTGGCAGTGATTTCACTCTAGTGGTAGCATGAGACGGAGTCTACAACCCACACAAGTGGCTCAGGTAGTGCAGCTCATCCAGGATGGCACATCAATGCGAGCTGTGGCAAAATGGTTT
>VVHJ01045926.1:0-29902 GCA_015107715.1 Tylochromis polylepis
GTAGGTGTTTTATTGCAGGTACCTTCATGAGAAGGGGCCTGGTTCCTGTACTATAAGGAAGTAGAGCCTTATCTTTATGACCGTATAGTGCTTAGGTGAAGTGGACCAGTGAAGGGGTTAAGCTATGTGTATATGTTAAAGGTCTGGTGACCCTTGTGATGGGGGTGATGCCGTTGAATGTTTACCCAGGAAGTCATGGATAAACACTCACTCACTCATACACACGCACGCACAGATTCACACGTGCACATACATACACAGTGCCTTAGCTTTTTATGATGTACCAAATGGGGTTACGATGTGGGGGCTGTGTAATTGTGTGTGTAAATGTGAATAAAAGGACGGCCAGGGGAAGTGAAGTTTGAAGTCGTCTGGAGTCACAGGCAGACGGAGCTTCCCTTGTGCAAGTAAAAACGCGATCGTTTTCTGAGTGTCTTGCTTCGTTCACGAGAAGAAATCTCAGCACCAGCGAGGCCTGCCAAGCACAGACCTAACAGTAAACCTTGCGGTTGGGAGAAAGTGTGCCTTGCTAGATTAAACTTAGAAACTAAAAAGGATTCCTTATAAACAAAGTTGGTTGAGCTCTGACAAACTTTCTTGAGAAGCCTTTCCCCTCTCATTCTGTGGGTCAGCAGCTTAGACAAGGCGAGCTCTGTGTGGCTGGTGATGCATGAATACCATGAGGAGTTTGAACAGTGGGACTCTTGAACAGGACTACAGGGAAAAAACCCTTGATGGCTCATCATCACAGCTTTGCAGGTGGCAGTTGAGTGCACAACAAGTTTCTGTCCTTTTAACATATAATCAAAGTGTTGTCTGAGCTGGAGAGTAAAAGCACCTAGCTCCTCATTTTTACCCATCAATCTATAAACTGGCTTCCAGTGAAGTACTGGTGACCCCCACTAGTTTCTCACAACAAATTATACTGGGAGTGCTTGTGTATGTTTTATTCCAAAAGATATTTCAAATGTCACTTAAGTAAGCTTCACTGGCTCAGTAGTGTAGTGGTATACACATACACCTAACAGGCAAAAGATCCCTGGTTTGATCCCAGGAGGGGATACACATCAATTGGGAAGGCATCTGATGTGAAAATCCTTGTGACAAGGTTAGCTTAAGATAGGCTGCCACAGAGAGCATGTAAGAGATGGATGGATTTTAACATAGTAGCTGTCACTATCTTTATTTCCTTTGTCTGGTGTGTGTGGAGTCTTATTTGCTCACACTATTAAGCTTGGTTACTGAGCTGCATCCATAGATGGATAACTTTAACCAGGGAAGAAAGAAAGAAAGCACATTATAAATGATGTAATATGAAATGTATGTAGAAGTGTGTATATGTGAATAGATAAATCTAAAATCCCACAGTTACACAAGTCAAGAACAAGCAGACATATTAGGAAACATATTGTTTGTAAATAACATCTAACAGAAACTTGTTGAATGTTGTGCAGCAGCATGCTGTAGCCAACAGGCCGGAAGTGATGGCGACTTACGCAAAACCATTTTAAATAAAGACTGTGTGCACCACACAGACATGGGTACCAGCTAATAGATTCTTAATTAACATATGAACAACACTAGAATAATTCATACTGGAATATGCCTGAAATGCAGAAATCCAGAGATCCAGTTCAGTGACTTAAAGTAGCTGAGGTGAAGCCTCCTGTTGGCACCCACCTGGCTATAACTAACAATGCATCATTTTAAGACACTTCAAATGGGTGTTAAGAAGAAATCCAATGTCTTTACGTCATCACAATAGAGTAAATTAAATCTAGAGACCAAAACGGTTGGGTTTTTTATTTTTGTTATTTCAGGGTGTAAATGTGATTTTTCTGCTGTAAAGTTGGATGTTTTATTATGGGCGTCTGTGGGGATTCACTCACTTTTGCAGCCAGACTCGAGGGGCCATTCGAGGAACCGCAGTTTTTGGCATTTTTACACTGGCTTCATTTTTCAGAAATGGATGCTGCGTAAGAGTAACCTAAAGCAAACGGACATTACACTGTGGGCAATGAAGGCACCATACTTTTTTTTACTTGATTAAAAGAATGAATCCATTATCAGAACGAGTGAATGTGCAAACAAACGCAATTTATTTAACCGCTTCTCTGCACCTTTCTTCTCCTGAAGGTGGACTGTTGACGGTATCACCTTGACCTTGCTTTTGTCTCTTCTGCATCTCAACTTTACATCAATTGTAAGGAAATATGCTTAAGCCTGAACTAAAGATAGAGGCAAAAAATGAACCAGTAAGCATTTTCACAATCTCTGTAGTGTCTGGATGTAGGCAGGTAGAGATAGTAGACCTGCTACTTAAGGGAGTTTTAAATTAAGCCTGCAGATTGTGTAATATGCTAAGTCAGGAAATTAGCATGCGCGCTTCAATATTTTTGGACTTTTGGGAGACGAGTTTTTAAGTGGATGGCCTTTTGCTTGGGAACATCCACAGAAACCACAAAATGGTGCCAGAGAGATTAGTCTTTCTCCGAAGTGAAGCCAATAGAAAACCCATTAGTTTGAGCTGATCTGGAAATTATATGGAATTGATCCTGGGGTAAGAACAGTTTTTCATGCTCAATACTTCCCATTGATTCACCCTGCCATAATTACAAATGAAAATCATTACGTCTCCAAGTTGTATTTTGTTAGTGTCTGATGTGAGGCTACACGAGGAGAGCATGCAGTCTTATTTTCTTGCGCTTAATCTTGCGTCTGCACGGGGATAGATGTTCATACATATGAATACGTGTCTCTGTATCATTAACAGTGAAATCTTGACCGAGCCGGGATGGGGTTCATGCTTTGTTTGGCTATTAAAAGTTGAAGCCAAGGGCTTGCGGAGCACCACATGAGAATCAACTGTGCATTTAATCCCACAGCTGTTATGCATCCATCCTTACACTATGTGCTGATGCTGTGTGTCGAGTGGGTGGAGGACATTTATGTGGCTTTTTGACAGTAACTCACCAAAAAGTAGCAACCGCAAACAAATTCCAGACAGGTATTGTTCACTGTGTTTCCAAACAGTGTGAATCACCAGCTTGCTACAGCTCAATCTCCTACCACCCACAGAGTCCTGGATGGTGCCTCATCATCATTTGAGTCCGTGGGTAGGGAAGTTTATTGCAGAACACCTCAG
Organism: Tylochromis polylepis; assembly: GCA_015107715.1. Classification (NCBI taxonomy): domain Eukaryota; kingdom Metazoa; phylum Chordata; class Actinopteri; order Cichliformes; family Cichlidae; genus Tylochromis; species Tylochromis polylepis. The sequence continues at coordinate 3,146 of VVHJ01045926.1, forward strand.
CGTTTCAGGAAATCCATCCGCCCACCCAGTCCTCCCATCCCACGCCGGTCCTTCCCCCCACCAGCACCGAGACAGGTGTCTTATCTCCATCGCGCAGCACAAGCACAGCCAATCTTCCAGGAAGATGGCGACCGCAATGTGACAAATCCATCTGTCCTGGTTTGAATTTGTATGCTAATTTGAAGTAATAGCCCCTCTGGTGACAGTGCAAGGGAACAATTCAATCACGCCATCTATGACAGTTGCTTTCCAAGCCTTCTCTGTGATACGGGGAGTATATGCACGTACCACTGGGTTACGGCTTGATAGATTGGTTATGTAGGGGAGATGTGGCATGTAGACTGCATGTTTAAAAATGGCCTGCCAGTTTCAGACCACTCACGCAACTACCAAAGGCACCTGTGCAGAAACGTGCAGCCGCTACTTGTGGGCGGAGGTGGAGGGGGAGGGGGGCGACAAAATATTTGATCTGACCTCATTTATTTCCCCACAAGGCTGGTAGCCGCCCTGAACTTTCACCCAGTTTCGCTGCCGCAGCCTCTGTGAGAGATGTGCGAATGATGGAAGTATCCCCACATAAGCTCACACCAACACAATTGTTACATTGTCACACTGAATTATCGCAGGCTGCTGATTTGATTCAGTGAAAAGCTTTCATGTGTCACTGGGCAAGACGAAGAAACAAGTTGAAAGAACAGAGAGGATCGAGGCGCAAGTATAGGAACAAACTGAGCTGCGCCTCACCCTCAGAGGGAAGCCGGATACTATTTGTGATTTCTCTCGTGTTGCGGCATTCCACCGCACTGTGCGAATGTATAGGGCTCCATAATCTTTAAATTAATCTACAGCACAGGATAGATTATGGTTGATGGTGACAGATAAGGCTTAAGAACAAGCTGCCGTTCGTTTTGCTTGCATCATTCTTTTTCTTCGCCTCCAGATCAGAGCCTGCTTTCCTTCAAGACACCGAGTCGGTTTGCCAGAATCCCACCCCTTCCAACCCCCCACTTCAGCACAAGTGTCACGGAAAGATCAAAATCTTGCTAAATTCTTTATGTTAAGTATTTTTTTTTCCGAACACAAAGGATTGTAATGTGTTTTATCATAATGTACGATGTTGACACTGCTCGCAAGCCTCGTGGCAATGAGCTAGATGAAACGTGAAGGCTGGGTTACGGCCAGTCACTGTAGGAAACATTCGCTGTCTTTCTCCCACTCTCTGCTGCAGTGAATTCTTGACAATTTCTGCATAGGAAAGAGAATATACAACGCTGTGCCAATTGACCACACTTCAAAAGGGTGCAGATCACGCATCTTGATCAAACGAGGAGGCCAGCGAAGAAGACTGACGCTCGAAAGGCCCGTCTGACTGCGTGGGTCTCATATCACAATAAATGGTGTGCTAAAAGACAGCTCTTCAAATGAGCCCTGTTAGCAGCAAAATGAGAGATTGTCCGTGCTCAGCATGGCTGCACGCGGGTAACACTTATTCCACGGCACAATGTTGTACTGGTTTGACTGCTAAGGGCTTGTTTTCCCCACAATGCTGTACAATTATTCTGATGGTTTGATGTGCAGTTAGGAGTTTTAGTCTAAAGCTGTAATTTCAATTTAATTGGGAGGCCTTTAATCAGTCATAATGGCTTGATTCAGTCTGACGCATCTATCTGTGACTTACAAAATGATAAAGCACATTTAAGAAGACGTGGAGAGCAGGACTGTGAAGATTGAAATGCTGAAAAAAAAGGGGTTTTAAAACAGAAATTTTAATATCTCAATCCACCTACACTAATCTTAGTCGTGAATGCCAAGTGATGTGTCTATAGTTGTTTATCAGGTTTACATAAAGGAACACTTACTGCCCCCTGTTGCATTATCTAGATATAATGTGTAGCCCCATGGAGGCTCAGGAGTTATGAGTCAACCCTGCAGGATTTTCAAAGGAACATAAACTATTTTGAGGTGTAGTAACACCAACAGCAACATTATGATTTCGCCTAAAACTTTAGTAATAAACACTACAGTGAGTTCATAAATCTTAAGATGTTCAGTACAAACCTACAATTTTTCTTTAAAAGGTAAAATTCCATTTTTTGTTTTGTAAGTATAATGTAGTGTAATGTAATGTAGTGTATTATGTATGTGCATGTAAGTAGTTTAGCCATATTTTTTTTGTTTAAGTTGACGAACTATTACATATTTGGAGTAATTGCATGTGTATTTTCTTTACAAGGCAAATCAAACGCTCACTGTCCCATGATCTGGGAATAAATGAATTAACCTGTGGTTATATGTTCATCTGGTGCCATGTGCTGTGTTACATTTTGTGCATATTTTGTTCCTGTCAAATGATCTAAGTGCCGTGAGAAGAATATGGTGTACAGAGGCGTTTCAAGAGTTGACAGAAAGCTTCAGCAAGAACTTACTTTTGTTTACAGTAAAGGCCCATTTTACCTCTGCAGTTGTTTTGGCTTATTCCGAATGATTAAACCTCTGCCAAGGCTGAAGCTAGGCCAAGCTACGCTGGAAAATGGAAACTATGTGCTGTCAGCAGTCTCTGTGAATATATAGGACAAATAGTAAAGGTGGAGGTTGCCTCACACTAACAGGCACAAGAAAACTAACAGGAGAGTGAGAGAGATGTCAATCAACTCAGTACACAGGCCCACACAGATCCGAGAAGACACATGGTACACTCAAACACCTGTGTGGGTGCAGTGTGGGTTTGAAAGTTTGCATGTCTTTTACATTTTAGCATTAGTTAGAACACTGTCTTGAAAAAAACAACAACAAAAAAACATTTTGGATACATATTTTGGACAGCTAGTGTTTTTTGCTCCAGACCTTTGTGGGATGAAATATTTTTAGTCAAGATAAATCCCAAATAGAGACCATCAGGATACATGCAGGCCAAGTCTAAGTACTGAACTCGTGTATTATGTCCTACAATAATTGTGCACCTTTTTAACATACCTGAGTCTGTTTTAAATTAAAAAAAGGCAACAGTGACGTGTTTCTTTCATGCACTGCCTACATCACCCCCATTCAGTTTATGCAAAAATGTCTGCTGTTTTTGGATACATTTAAAGTATATGAAACATTGAGAAAAATCCATTTTGCACACACACTTTAATCTTTGGGTTTGGGGGAGATAATTCAAGGTAATTCAAAGTTGTAGTAGTAAAGTAGGCTATGTTACAGTCAAAGAAATGTTTAAGTCCTCCTAATTTTAAGAAAGAAGTAAACACATTCATTAAAATTTAACTGGACTTAATGCGACACAGTCTAGAATGTGCTCCAAGGTTTCATCCATCCCTAAACCGGCTGGAAGAATGTAACTTTGTACACACTGGACAGGTCACCAGTCTGTCACAAAGCCAACACAGAGAGACAGCCAATCACTCATACTCACGCCTAGGACCAATTTAGAATCCTCAGTTAACTTCACCTAACTAACTGCATGTCTTTGGACTGTGGGGGGAAGCCGGTGTACCCGATGAGAGCATGCAAACGCCACACAGAAAAGACCCAGCCAGATGGTGGATTCAAACCCAGGATCGTCTTGCTGTGAGGCAGCAGCGCTAACCACTGCACAACCATGCTGACCCAAGTGGCACAAAGTTACCAAAGTTAATCAAATGTGATAGCACATTTGATTAACTGCGCATGTGCATTTCGTGTTTACAACTTTCCAAATTGTCTTTGTAAGACTACAAATTGTTAACTCAGTTAACAAATAAATGAATACAGACTAGCTCAGGGACAGCTCAGTTAAACTGGGAGAGAAGAGAAGTTAACAATATTTTAAAATGTTCAAGATATTAATGGTGTGGTGATACCAATGTTATAACACAGGAGTGAATATGTATTTTACAGTTTAATGTATTTCGAGATGTGGACAAGTTTCTGCATTTATTTTCATTATTTAAATTTATTTTCAGTCAAAGAAACTTCCAGATACACTGAATTGCACAGCTGTTCACCGGTAATGATTGAAACATGTACTGTCTGGAATAGGGGGTCCGTGAGATGTGGTTGCTGGTAGATAGCATTACAGCAGCAGTGACTCCAGACATGCTACTATCATATAAAGATAAACCTGTGCAGTCTGGAGGAGGACACATTGAGCACTGAACGTTTTGTATGTAAAACTTTATATTCAGCAATGTATTTTAAAATAATGCAAGATTCTATGTCAATTACTAAAAAAAAATAGCCTTTTGAAATCAGATGACTTTTCTTTATAGATGCCATATCGTGACCCCCCCCCCAATTTTTGGCACCCCATTTGTAAAAATCCTGGAAAAGCCCCTGTACAGGTGCTAGCTGCTTGGCAGACATATTCAATGTTCACGAGGACGAAAACTATGTACAAGTTTTCTAATTCTTCACACTTCCCTAAATTTTTTTTTCTACCAGCATGTTTACCATTTCCATGTCACTTTTTTCATAATGCCCCGGGTTTCGTTAAGTGGGGGAGGACAATTAAAAAAAACAAACAAAAAAAGACCTAAGAAACAAAAAGGAGTTTTCTTATTTTGCTCACCGTGACCGAAAGAGAAACAGCTAACGACCACACCGCCAGCATCCAGTCGTTTCGGATTTAAAGTATTTTTCATTGCTAGCCACCGTTGACCCTGACACCTGAAGGCGGTGGGATGCACTCCGAGACGTCCCACTTTGGTTTTTTGGAGACGACGGCCACGTGACCGAGGTAACGGCAGCATCCGCGCGCACACCGCTGCTGTTCGTTAGATAGCATCCACGGCGCCGGACGGAGAAGAAAGCGGGACAGAGAGAGAGAGAGAGAGGGAGAGAGGGAGAAACAGTCGTCGAGGGAAGACTTGAACAAAATCTCCGTCTTGCTGACTCCTTCACCAGACACGGCGGGCACACCATGGACGGCTATGGCCGGACCGAAGATGAGCTGTTCTCCTCCTGCCTGGTGAACCTCACCTGGGAGACGTGCTACGAGCAGGTAGGACAGGTCTCTCTCTCCGTGGGAGAGAACAGCGTCGTTGTTTCCGCTGCTGTGATTTAAAATGGCACAAATATATGTAAGTGTTTAAAGGGGGACTCTGTTATTTGCTCAGACAGTAACTTTACAGGGGAGGTTTTTAATGAGTCAGCACGTGAGGTGAGAGCAGGTGCAACTTCACAAACTTGGGGTTTTTGTGTTTTGCCAGCAGGGTCACAACAATACTTTCCTCAACTTCCCTTTAGCTGTTACTCAAACATTCTGCCTTTAAAATCAATAATGGATGAACCTGGTAGACAAAATAAATCTTATGCCAGGAATGTTATCAATAAATTAGAGGTAAACACACACACACACACACACACACACCATCATTCCTTTGAAGTAACTGAGAGACATCATCTTTTTGGTGTTATGAGTGAAGCTTTTTCAAACAGAGATCATAAGACACCGGCTTCTTACTAAAGATACCTGTGTACCTGAGACCCGTGGGTTGCCATGTGGGTCTGGAAATCAGGTAAGGCAGACTGAGATTGGAGTGAGTGTTGTTGTTGTTGCTGATGCTGAGCACTTTGATCCTGGAGTGTCGGGCCTGTTTCTCACACAGCAGAGACGCACTGGTGTCTGTTTGGAGATAATTACCTAATTCATCCTCCTTCTTCCCTCAAGCTCAATCAGTTTTGCTTTTTAAAAACACACTTATCATGCTATATGAAATCCCTCTTAATTCTCACATTCTAATTTGAGGGAGGAATGCGTGCGGCTAAAGTCATCTGCCACAAGAATGCCAATGAAATCATTCTCTATGAATGCTAAGAGGGCTCCCAGCTATTTAGCAGTTTATGCTCAATGATTGATGCCAAAATATTTGTACAGTGATTTTTATGGTAATTTACTTGAATGCCACCGTGAGTGCTCGGGATATATACACGGGGAATTTATTTTTCTGTTATCAGTATCCAGGTTGCAATACAGCAGAGGAGGACACTTAAACAATCAATCTCCTGTGGTTTAGTGGGCTAGCATTTTGAATTACAAGTAATCACAAATTAAAGAGGATTAGGCTCTTAAAGCCTGAGCTCCTGATTGGCCGTGCCGAGAGTCATATTGTAACAGTTATTTAGGCACAAGAAACAAAAGCTACCCCAAAAACATGACTCAGAAGTGCAAAGTCACTGTGAATGGCATTTTAAATGTGCAACAATTAAGCCTTGGCTGCAAAGTGGATTTCAGCACATCAGTCGAGTGCAAGCGCATTTACAAATTTAAGACACTGAAATCCGCAGTGGAGAACTGACTTAGCGTTGTAGACTTCTGCTGCATTTGCATCAATCTTCAGGGTTGGAAAGTTTAGAACCTTACGTCGCTGTGGCTCAGTGCTGAAACTGCAGACTGAAGGTAGTTCAGTTGAAAATATATCTGTGTTAGAGAAAAAAAAAGTTCATTACCTAGGTTTCTTTTCTTTTCTTACACCTGCTGAAACAATTAGTCCATTAGTTGATAAGCTGATCAGCAGAAAATTAATTTTTAAATCTTTTTTTTTTGTAGTAGGTTCATCTTAAAAACACAGTTACTCAGTCTAACTTCTCAAGTGTGAGGATTTGATGGTTTGTACTTTTACACGTCCTTTCAGATTGGCTATCTTTGGGGTTTGGACTGTTGGTCTGAAAATATGAGAAATCTAAATTCAGTTGAATGGATTTATTTTTTCTAGAGTGAGGGGCTCTGGTTGTGTGGCTTAGGTGGTAGAGCACATCAACCAGACACATGGTTGGTGGTTTGATCCCTGGCTGCTCCTGTCCTCATGTCTTATGCAAGATACTGAACCCCAAGTTCTTCCTGATGCATTCATCAATGCGTGGGTAATAGATAGAAAGCATTTATGCATAGAATTGCTTGTGTGAAAGAGAGTGCTTTGAGTGCGCAAGCAGAGTAGAAAAGCACTATATAAGCCTGACCCATGCATTAGTCTGCACATCCTAGTGGTCAGTAGTGGCCTGTACATTGGTATAGGTTTATATTTTTTTTATATAATCCTTATATTTACAGAAAATTAAGATGTAGTCAGTACTTTTGGCTGCTTTTATTTCCCAGTTTTTACACCAGCCACCCTTCCTGACAGGACCCTCCCGTTTTATCCAGAGTTGGGATCAGGACTAGGTGTACACTTGTGCTCCTAGTGCATTTGCTCCTCAGTCTTGAACTGGGGATCTTCTGCACACAAGGAAAAAGTGTTAACCGCTGCAAAGTAGAGCCACTATAATATTGAAAAAGGTGCTGGGGTATTTCAGAAACCATCACATAATTTGCCTAGCAGAAAGCACTTTAGCAGTGCTGGCAGCACATGTAGCAGAGTAGCATCACAGCTGAGAGGACGATGGCCCGGAGTCTAATTTGGCAAATTCGTTGCTGATGAGTTAAACAATGTCTCCATCATTTTCTGCTTTTAATTGATCTGACATCCAGCAGGTAGCGCTGTGTATTTGATTTGGCAGATTTTTACGCCGGATGCCCAGCCTCATGCAACCCCTGGGGGATTTGTGCCTCCTTCTGGGATCAAACCAGGGATCTTGCTTGTTAGGTCAATATGAAAACAACTACACTATGGAGATCTGTAAAGAGCATATTTCTCCTTTCAGACTGGCTGATATTAGACTAACTGACAACACAGCTGAAGCTTTAATCCAGAATGAAAAGGTTTCTGATTATAGTTTTAGGCAGCCCTACATTCCTGTTCTTATATGAATAGTTAACATAAATTGGTCTTCCTTAAATACTTCCACATATTTTCCCAAATTCAGCTGGGCACAGTCTGCACGCTTCCCATGAAAAATCTTTAATAAGTATCTTCCTGGAAGCAGGTCATCTGCTCAGCCACCACGTTGTTAGCCATGCACATATATCCTCTCTCGCCCTCCCCAAGTCCTAGGGCGGGTGGGTAAATAAATAAATAAGGCAGTAAAGGGAAATGTTGACACAGCCTATCCTTGTGGCCAGATTATCCACTCATGCTTGAGCGCTGGGTAAAGGCCCTGCATTATTCAGCCTAAGACACAGAGATGGGGAAAAACTGTGGAAAAGCTGGGTCTTGCCGCAGGAGTGTGTGTGTGTATGTGTGCGTGCGTGTGCTCTTTAGGGTGAGTGCGTCCACTTTTAAAAGAGCAGACATGGGGGATAGCTGAAACGCAAGCGGTGGGGAATATGCTGTCTTCGCTTAATTATCAAATGAACTTATTGCCTCTCCTTCAACTCCATCGCCTTCTTTTTCCCCACTCTCCACAACCCCCCACCCAGCCCTCCCCCTCTTAATCATCAGGCTTCTTGAGAGCTGCTGTCCATGGTGCTGAAAGTTTCATCACACATTTTGTGCATGTCTTTTTGGAGTTCCAGGCTCCAGTCCCTTCCCAGGCTCCGTCGCTCTTCAAAAGCAATGTATTCAGTTTGTCTCGACAAAAAGCGTGCCAGCGCTTGGCAGTCCGACTCAAAAGGGTGAACTCTATCATTCAAGACGTTTCAAAAAAGCTGCAGGTAACACAGCGTGCGCTCAGAAGCAGTAAGAACTAATGCGTTTTTTTATGTGTCTGCTTCTGCCTACAGCATGTTTCATCACAGCGAGGCTCAAGCTCTGTTACTACTCACTCAGTGGCTTGGTTAAATGAAACCTCCTTTGTGTGCACTCTTATGTACAGTATTTGATCCACATGAGTCCCTTATTTTTCCGTGTAATGAGACAGTGACTTCATTGTTTTGCTTTTTTTCTGAGTGGAAGCACACTTTACGGCAAGGAAGGAATTAAAAACTGTTTAAATAGGGTTGTATTTGGAGAGTCTTCTGAGAGCTCTCAGACTCAGCAGAGAGTGAGAATGTGTTCCTTTCTTTGAGTTTACACTATTGTACTCTACGTTAGGCAGGGGAAAAGGTAGAATTTACAATATTTTTAGTGTTAGTATAAGAAAATTTGATTGTAAGCTGTCAGATACCTATGTGGCACTTGGGTTAATAAAAGTGTTCATTCAGAGCGGAAACAAACTTGTCATCATTAGTCAGTCGATGGAATAGTAATTGGCAGCTGTTTGGTATCAATCAATTCATTATTTGCTATTTTTTTTTAAAACAAATCATTCTCCAGTTCCAGCTTTTCTGTTTTTGTGGCATTGAAATCAAGTATCTTTCACAAATTTTCTCTGTTTTATTATTCAGATGATTAATCAATAAGAAAATTTGCAGGCTGGAGTCCTGCACATCTCTTGGTCTCTCTCTCTCTTCAATGAGGGAATTCTTTTTAAGCCAGGATTCCCTCATTGTTAAGCTAGTGACTTCAACTGTCTGTACAAAAACTAGTCAAGCTAGTCTCCTTTTACTGTCATGTACCACTTCCAGTTCTCATACTACATCAGGATTATTCCCTGAAAGTTCTGTTCCAATGACTTGCCGGTTTGCATTTGAGCTTTTCCATCACTGTATTTAAAAAAAAAATGATGAAAGAAGGAGGTTGCAGGAGGCCAGATATGGTGAACAGGGCAGGCACGGAGCAGTGTTTGTGTTGGCATGGCCAAAAAATCTTGTATTCAGTCACTATGCAGATTTCTTTCTACTCATTTATTCTCCTCTCAGATATCTCAGGCCTTTATTCTTTGGTGATGGTGAACTCTTGTATCCTGTGGTTAAAATAAAAAAGAGAGGCTGCTCCTGATCTGGTGCACTTCCCCTCCCAGAGGAAGGGGAAGGGATGGGTGCTTGAACAAGGAAACTACCATGAAGGGGATAACAGCCACATTTATTTAGGGCAGTCTGTGAAATTTTTCACCAATTACAATGTGACGGTGGTAGCAGAAGTGTATGGATTATTTCTTCAGGTAAAAGTAACAACACACTATAAAATAATGTAGTAAAAGTCCAGCAATCAAAACTTTCATGGGACTAAAATGCAAAAGCCTAAATGATTAAAAGTAGAACTACACACATGTGAAAACTTAGGAATTATCCTGAAAGAGATGTTTTTTATTCAGCTATACAGTGGTCGTATTTATTTTTTATAAAGCTCATCTGATATATTGATATTATAGGAAAATATATCGCAATGGGTATGTTTGTTATTATGGATGAGCTTATATGAAACTTTTCATTTGAAACAAAACATGGGGTTAATTCAGAAATTGTGTCAGGTACACAGGGTACACATCGCTGCTGAGAATATGATGATGCCGAGTGGTGAAATAAATTGCTGAGAGATGAAACACTGAGTACAACTCTAACATAGTGCATGTGTGTGTAAATCTGTGTATGATGTCTAAAAAAATATTGGCTAGTATATCGATAACATCATCACCCTTAAAAATCCAATATTGGTCATGCTCTACTTAAATATTTTATTTCTATCTACTTAAAACTAAAGCGTATGTTTTCCACGCTGTACATGTTTATATGTGAACCTGAAATGGAGCTATTCATTATGCCTGTTGAATTAAGGCAGTGCACTAGAATGCCAAAACATTGTAAAATGGATATATTAGCGTACAAGTACCTTGAAATCATCCTCAAGTGCCTATGCTTATGCCTATGCTTATTTACGCTGATCAGCGGAGACCTCTTGTCCTTTTAACAGTGCAATGCGTCACTGACAACAATATGAAATAAGGCACTTATTCCAAATAGAACGAGAATGGCTAAAAGCAGGGGAACTTAAGGTAAATATTTTAAATAGCCTCATTACCCGTTCCAGATTCCAGGAACTCACTTATTGTTTGTCATGCTTTCAGTCCATGATATGCTCTGTGTACCTACCACCTCTCACAACCACCCCTGAAGGAGAATATCTAATTTTTACATTGGCACATCTTATTTCTTTTTCTTTTCGTTTTTTTTTTTTAATCAACAAGTGTGTGCCTGCTGAATACCTTGCTTTTGATAGCAACCCACAGATGCAGGGCCTGTCAGCGGTGTAATGAGAAGCGCGTTGTTCCCTTGCAACATATTGCCAAGATATGGATGGATAATTATCTAATCAAGACTTTGTGAAAGTGCCACCCCTTACTCACTGCTGACCTGCTAACCGTCTGCCAGAGCCTTTTCGCCAAGATGTATACTGCTAACTGATCATAGGGTACGTTTCAGTATTGGCGACAGTGTTGGTATATTTTAAGGCTATAAAGGGGCATAGATCTAGAGGACTGTGTTTTATGTAAGTGATACTTTAAATTACTTAAACAGCAACTCCACTGGGTGATATCCTGTTGTCAGTAGTTGTTGATCTGTGGTCATTTTGTTAATATTTAACAGTGAAGTTGGTGCTTAAAGTCGCAAAGAAACACCAGACCAGCTTTAGTTGTTATTTATGAGGCATAAATCTACGCTAGGTGACACTTCATTTCATTTCCAATGGGAAATGTGAACTACCAGAGAGAGCAACAAGCTTTGATTCCTGGTGGAACTATAAAATCTGTCATGCAGAATATCTAATTATTTGCAGCAGGAGAAGCCTTTTAACTATACCAGTGCATAATATGTACAGTTAATTGGTTAGCAGCAAAAAAACAAAAAAAACAACAACTTTTATGCTCTTCTAGTCTCTCTGAGGTTCACAGCTAATTTAATGTAATCAAAATATTAGTTTCCAGTGATATTAATCTTGTTTTGTAGCCTTCGCGCGCTGCGCCGTCTGAATCGACGTCTAAGCGGGGGAAGTGCAGGCGCGCCAGACTACATTCTTTGATTATATGTGGGAAAAATGTCTTCCTCACCATTGACAATCTGTTGATACCTTGCAAAATCTGAGATGAAAGGAAATGCAGCTTAGACTGTGAAAAATCCTTGCCTTCTCACCGGGAGGTAAAAGTACTCTCACAAACATTGAATTGTACATCTGAAGTGTTATCAATTCCACCTGAAACGGAGGGCCCCGGTGGCAGAGCTGAACCCCTGCGCTTTTGATCGCACCAGCAGTGCCTGTAAACAAGTATTTTCCCATCTTCCTCTCTCTGTCTGTCTCTCCATTTCTCTCCTCTCCCTCTCTCGCTCTCCTGCTCCCCCACCAAGGTGTCTGGAGGGGGAGGTTCCTTTGATTATCTCTGCTGCCGATTAATTGCTTTTCTTAACCTCTGCACAGACGTGCTCCTACACCGCCCCAGAGCCTGCCGCACGTGCCCAGATGGACCCCTGCCAGGAGAAAAACAAACCGCGCCATGCTTCTTCCTCCCCACCTTCTCCCAATTACTGACCTTCATCCTTTCATTTTGCCTCGGATGTTATCGTCGGCATTATCAGGCGTATTTACTTTGTTTGTTTAGCTGGTTGCTTGGTGCACTGCCGCATTCTTGGCTACATTTTTACGGCATGCTGAGCATGTGTGAGTCGTGTATTCATATTTTCTTTTTCTTTTTTTTGAGGGGAGAGTTACAGGACCGGATGAGAGGTGTTTATGACATACAATACATTTACCTGACAACACAAAGTGTCTGTGTGTGACCAAGTGAAGCGGTGGGGCAGTTTCATGCAGGAATATTATACTGTCTTTTTTTCTTTTTTAAACTGTCCTTATTCTATGATTAAATAGATTTTGGCCTTGAGTTGTGCTGGCCAAGCAATTTGAGTTGCTTTTTCTTTTTTTGCTCCAACACTGAGTGCTCTTTTCCATCTCACTTTGCCTTTGAGACATGCATGTGCATCACATCTCTGAAAGGTCCCAGCCCTTGCCTCCAAATGCTGTCATATAGCAATGAACTCCCTCCTTCAGCCGTTGGCCTGCTTTTTTTTCTCTCCCACCCTTCCTTTAGGACATCCTGAAAGCTCGTCCAGAGACCATCTCTCAATGATTAATGCGTTCCATCTTGCATGCAGACCACCTACTATACCTTTACAGTCTGGACAGCGCTGTGCTAAAATGTTCTCAGGACGACCCAGCGGTTGGTTTGCCACGGGAGAAAGAAAGCTTTAGTCAATTTTTTTTTTTCCAGTTGTTGCTGATTTATTTCCTGACTTTTTAGCGCAGACTTGATAGGTCAAAATTTAGACATGAAAGTTTCTTTCTTTAGCCTTGAGATGTTGGTAGAAAAGTGTTGGAATATAACCTTTCGAGTTCTGTAATCCATAACACTGACTTTTTAGTCTTGGTCTCCCTCCAGTTCATCATGTTCTGCATCCAGAGAAACTTCTCTTACAGCTTAAGTTTTGCGTGACTGTTTATGACATTACTGTACTTTGCTTTAGGGTTTCTTTTTATTTATTTATTTATTTTTTAAGCGAATGTAGCCTAATTGGTTCAGGTGTTTGATACAGAGAGCACTGTGGGGCTCTAGTCTAAGAGGAGAGGAGACAGCCCACACATACTCACGCTCTGGATGCACAAATGCAAAAATCTGCATGTGAGGCATGAACAGACACATAATGTGCACACTGACTCACTCATTCACTCACTAACAGGCTGGACTCTGAGGACTGTATGGCACAGTGTGGTGTTGCTGATTTTTTTCCCTTTTTCCCCCATCAGCAGAAAGCCGGGATGAGCTGAGCTAATTGAGCTGGGAGGCCCGGCGGGGGAACGGGGCCCATTCTCGCACCAGCTCGTCACTTCCTTTCTTTATCCATCCACCCCTGCGTCTGTAGTCCCATACCTCCAAACCACTCAGTGCTGCTTACAAGAATGACTTTACTTCATGTTTGATTAGTGCCAGACTCAAATTGATACGAGTTACAGGTGGATGAAATGCATCGCAAAGCTGCAGTTTGTGGAAAATGATAGCAGTTGCTCTGTTGACATAGTTGAAGTACATCCTGAAGTACCCGTTTGAATAATGTCACGTAGTTGGCCAATGTGACGTGCATTAGTTTTGGACTGCTGTGCTGCATCGTACACTTTACACATTACAAGCTAAAACAGACAAACTGCACTGTCTGAACCAGAGCAGACAAGGCGACAACAAAAGCAGATTACCTGTTCTATTTGAGGGATATTAAGACATTATATGCCATTCAATGGGCCCTGGGAGGCCCGTCATAAAAGCCACAGCAAGCTGTTGAGACGGAGACTCAGAGTTGTTTCCACCCTTTAGCTGCACTTGGGGACTGATTATGGTCAGGCAAACAGCCCTTACCTGGAAAGTCACTTTCACTTTCTCGTCCACCATTTGTTAGTATGGCTAATGTCTCATTAAGTCTCACAGAGGGGAAATGATGTGCTCTTTGGGTGAAGGTTAGGCTCTCGGCTTATCATGAGACAAAAAGAGAGACTGATTATCACAACACAGGCGTGCCTTAGCCTGTGTCTTTCACTACAAGTCCTATTTGTGTTACTGCTCGAGCTGCTTCATTACCCATAATCTATTAGCCCTCCCTCCACCTCCCCCAAGTAAAAGTTAAAACATTTGGACTAAATGATGAATGCTTGATCACTTTTTGCATGGTGTTCTATGGAAAGGAGTGGACGGAAAGGGGTGGGGGGTAAGTTTTACATTATCAAGGAGATAATTACAAAGCAATCATAAGCAGTTTCCAGTAAAGTGGTAAACAAGCCAAGGGCTTGTGCTCTTTTCCCAAGAATAATTAAAAGTTGCTTTGCATTCTATGCATCAGTGTCCTTTCCTCCGCTGAGCGGCCACCTCTTGGCATAATAAAGCTGGCTGAATCTTAGCATGGGGGGAGGAGTCCTTCACTCAAAGGTGATTGGGCATTTTTTAGACCTTTTCCTGTCTTGTAATCTTCCCCATGATCTACCATGGAAAACTCATTATGAATTTATAGTTCATAGTTTATCACTCCCCCCCCAGTCAACAGTCAGTTCTGAACAGCTGCGAACTGCTGTGTCACAAAGTGGGAACAGTTCCAGAAATGGACTTCTGCTTCTCCATGGCTTTTCCTTTAATGCCTCAGTAACGAGTTCATTCATTGATTGGTCTAGACTTAAGAGCACGATGACTTGCCGACGGAGGTGTGTGGGAATATTAGATGAGAAGCCCATCCTTTCTAGCTGAATTCTCAACCTTAAAAATGCTAATTAACTTTTACACCAAGTGACTCTAAAAACAGGTATTTACTTGATGTGGACAGCAGATCTGAGGCACAGCTTCATACTTTCAAATAACTTATTTTATTATGAAAAGTATATCAATTTTATAGCTTGTGTTAGTATTTATTTTTACTACCCCCATCGTAATTGCTTTTAATAAGTGAACATCTTGCCCCAGAATCCAAAGCTGTCAGAACAGAGCAGCAGCTCAGGACAAGCTCCTTTGCACTTGATCAACTTCCTGTCTCAGTTTCCTGGTCTTCCTTATAGCTTAAGATGCCCACAGGCTGTGTCCCTTTGCAGCATCGATGTGCAGTTGTTGCTCAACTTCAAACAACACTAGAATCAGTCAATTATACGTAGAATCGATCAACATAACGCCACTCTCACTCATTTAAAAGAGCCAATCAATCTGCATGGGCTTTTTTTTATTTCCTTGACGCAGTACAAGCATTAATTTGTGGGCATGTGTTAGACGCTCACGATGGATCTACTCCAGTGAGAGCTCACCTTCTGATTTATGATTATTTATCCCTGGAGTAAGACTGAAATTTGACCTCTCATCTAGGCACTTGCCTTCCCCTGATGCCTGTAGAACTGCATGTGGAGTCGCACAATCACATCTTGCATGCTACTTTTCTGGACAAAAGTCCTAATGTGCAGCAAGCAGAATTTGCTGCTTCTCTAAAAGCTCTTAATTTCAACTCACTTGCACCTGTGTTAGCACGTGCTGGCTGCACTCACCAGCTCCTCTGTGACTTACTAAATGAAGCGACCCATAATTCCACATCCCACCACGAATAAATGCTGTAGCGGCAGTCTGCGATGCACCAAGGGTTGGGCTGGGAAAGGGGGACACCTTGTCCTCCATACCTGATGACATCCAAGGTTTATCACGTTGAGCAGAGACATGGTCACCTTACCCCGGGCCTCATTGTGACAGCCAGCAAGTCACTTGAGAGCACCATTGGAAATCAATATTCCTCCACTCTTTAATTGTTAGGAAGAAAAAAAATCTCCCCTGTTTACAGCATCCCATCATCAGTCAGGACAGTCTGACTTTCATTTATTTTTACCTTTTCCTCTCTTCTTTCTGTCTCTTCCTCCTTCTCCTCTGTGGTGTGTGCTGGCTGGCTGATTTTTTGCTAGATTACGTAATGGGAACTGGCTGAATTTCATTTCGGGGGACCTACTTTAAATGCGCACGAAAGCTTTTCTGGGTAACTTTCGGGTCTTAAATCTGCTTAATCCTACTGACCGCAGACCCAAGAGGTCATTTTTTCCCTCACAGGTGTTTAATTTTTTAAAATCATTTGAAATTTGTATGACTTTGTCCATCACTTTGTTTCTAATGATGCTAAATCATTGTTGTCTTTTTCTGCTTTGATTGGTCTTTTTAAAAATATAAATGTTTTGGGCTCCCAGTGGATCCCAGTCTGTACAGCTTTAATATATGAAGCTATTTATTCACTTTTTTGCCATGAGTCCTAAGTTAATGTAACACAAAGCATCCAGGTAATATTGGCGGCACTCGGTCTGTCATTTTAAAGGAAGAAAGACTCAGATGCCATTGCTGCCTTCATCATCTGGATGGGGAACTTCCCAGACTGGAAGTTATCAGAATGTTGGAGATGTAGCTGGATCTATTGTATCTGAGACAGCCGGGGCACGGCCTGGTCATGCCATACATGAAAAGGAGAGCTGTTACTGCTACATTACAAACTTCAATCTAAAGAGCAATGAACCTCCTGAGGATGAGGAAAACTCCACCTGCTGATGTGACTGTCCAACACTCACCTCAACAGGAAGGCATCAACTGTTTGCTCCTGCTGTCACACGCCACCATGGCAGGAGGCAAGTTGTGTGCTATAGCTGTCTGTTGTGTGTTCTTAGCTTTAGCTGTTCTTAGTCCTTTCTGCTGTGGTCCCTGTATAGCCATGGTGAGAGTCCACTTCAGATTGCCAGCAATAAGTCAGACTGAGCAGACGGAGTTCTCCTTTGTTACAGATTCTGTTCAATATATTTATTATTGACAGAGGTTCTGGGCACAGCCAATGTGTGGATGGTGAAGGGTTTGGTGGTCTTGTCTCTGCTTTTTGGAGATGATGTGGTTCTGTTGGCTTCATTGGGCCATGACCTCCAGGTCGCACTAGGGTAGTTTGCAGATTAGTGTCAAGCACCTCCAAGTTTGAAGCCATGGTTCTCAGTTGAAAAGCGTGGAGTGCCCACTCCATGTCAGGGATGAGTACCTGATCTAGAGTGGGAGTTCAACTATTTTGGGGTCTTGTTCATGAGTGAGGGGAGAGTGCAGCAGGAGGTAGACAGCAAGATTGGCTTAATGTCTGCAGTAATGTTGTACTGGTCTGCTGTGGTGAAGGGAGAGCGGATCCCAAAGCTGCCACATTACCTATGATTACCAGAGTTGCAGGTTCTGATGAAAAGAAAGTGACTGCAGATGCAAGGGTCTCTGAGCTCAACCTTAGAGAAAGAGTGAGGAGTTTGGTCATTTGGGAAAGACTCAGAGTAAAGTTGTTATGCCAGATGAGGTGGTACAGCCATCTGACCAAGATACCTCTTGGGTCAAGTGTTTCGGGCATGTAATGGAGGCCTCGGGGCAGAGCCAGGACATGCTGGAAAAATCTCTGGGCTGGTTGTGTGTTTATTTGAGTTATTTTATATTGGGGTCCAAATAATCCAGATTGGTTTCATCGTGTATATACAACTCAAATAATATTTACATGAATATATTTACATTACTGAAAACCGATTAATACCAGAATCAAAAAATGGTACATAAGCTTTTAATTAATAATGTGAATGTACTTTGGATAAAAGCTGTAAGTTGTATTAAAGAAAGGTGTAGGTTTCTGTTTTACAAAATATGCTAATTCACTGTAAATTGAAAAAAAAAAATCAATAGTCCATGTATGTAAAATGTCATTGGGATGAAGTTTGAGTGTGCACGTCCTCTACTGTCTTGAGCAAACACATGACATGCTGGCTTCATGGCCACATGACTTCAGGATGCAACTGCTTCACAGTGTTTTTCGTTTGCTGATTCCATCGCCTTTACCTCTACAGTCCTCCTGCTAATTCTCAACTGTTATATTATGACCATTAACAGCCAAGAAGTTCCTACAAACAGACAATAAATAAATATACACAACATGTCTTTAGTTTTCATCTTAATCTTGGTGAACGTTAAATGCTACCCATGACAAATACCACAGTATTACAAAGAAATAATAATAATTTAAAAAACAAACAAACCCCAAACTAAATCTTTATGGTCGATCATTCATTTGTAAAATGCATGTGTGGCACCTGTCTTTTGCTTTAATTTAAGGAAGCTGTACAACCACCAGGATCTACTTTTGTGTGGGAAACATGTCAAAATATGGAAGTTTACAAGTGGAGCTCTCGGGGACATCCCACTGGTATGTCTTGGAGGAGAAAAGTAAAGATGTGAGAAAGCTGGAGCAGATAGCATTTTAGCAGTAATGTGTCCCTACATCCTTCATGTTTAAAGTGTGGAGGGTTTTTTTTGCCACTTGCAGTACTTTGAAACCTCTTTTTTTAATAGGAAGTTCTTTAATTAGTTGTCATGCAAGTGAAAGGGCCACTTTTGCATACATGAGGAGGGTGCTTGTTGATGGTGTTTGCTAAAGGATGAACACAGTCACTGTGATGTCACCCGCTGGTTTGTCCTCTACTTTAATTTTATGGCCAGTGCCAGCTTGGATTTCTGGAGCCAGAAGTGACCATATATAGATGATATATAAGGGTGAATCATACAGATACACATACCTGCTAATTAGAGCCATGTAGCATACAAATAAAATGCTACAATTTCATGCATTGAAAATTGGAGCAAACTAGAACAGGAGGTTGGTACAATTAACTTCAAAAATCACCATGAAGAGGTCCAGTTGACTGACTCTGTAAAGGCCTGATGGGACAGAAAGGGGTAGGACTAGATGTTTTAGCAGCAGCTGAATTTTCAAAAATATGAGCAAGGAGATTGTCTCTTGTCTGTTATGGACGGTGCTGCAAAATGAAATAAAAGAGTAATCAAATTTATTGTGGGCTGCACAAGTATAGTCTTTGCATGGTGAAATACTCTGTACATGAAATATATATATATATATATATATAACTGTGGGTGAAAGTCATGTAGCACCTGAAGGTTTCAAGGTTTTAGCACTGGTATAGTGAGCAGCACTAATTGTAACTTGGTTTACAAGAAAGCTCCACGGGCAGTTTTTAATCATCTTGTGTCCTGGCTGATTTATCTTTCAACTCAGTGGGTATTTGAATCATCAGGTGGTGAACTACTGCCTCACGTGGAACACCTTTATTTTAAAAAGAACAAAAAACAAATTAAAGCTGACCAAATTCACAAGTTATCTCTTTTAACACAGGTCAGCGCAGTCATGCCTTACTTATGAGAAGCCCAAAGCCAACAGTTACCTTGTTTCCACTTCTCCACAAGCTTCTCCTATTAGTGTGTCACCTGGGGAGGACCATGGCTCCAAAACTGTGATTAGGCCCTCTCTGGCTAATTAACTGCTTGGGCCACAGTTGGCCATTTTCCGCCTTTTAATGGAGGGATGATGCCGCAGCTGTCCTTCGTCTGTCATTCGTCTGACTTGTGCCCTTTATGCCACAATTTGTGCCATAAAATTTATAAATAACCAAAGCTAGCATAGCATTTTTCACTCTCATTAATGTGAGGGAGAGGATGGTGCATTTAAGCAGCAGCAGCAAAGGCTGTATTTTCAGTATGAGAAGGAGAATGTAAAAGTCTTCTCTTAGCAGACGAGAGTCCTGGTGATTCCCAGAGACGAGGTCTTATTATGACAAAGTTGTGTTGCTTTAAAATGCTGCAAGCAGTGCTTATCGCTGTTAATTTTCCTCCATCCTCCCTCTTCTCCTTGGTCTCCTGCTATTCAGGGCAACAGGGTTCTTAATTATTTATACCTATCCATTACAGTATGAAAATTGGGAGGACACTAACACACATTCAACATGTGGAACATAATATTACTCATAATGTGTCTCGTTTAGATTTTAAATCTCTACTGATCCTCCATCCTGTTTAGTGGAAATCTTAGCAACTGAATCCAGTACCATGTAATGTGTTTTACCTGAGTGTACAGGTGCACCAACATGAGCATACTCAATAAAGAGAACACAGTATAAAATCACTCTGTTATCTCTGTTACCCACTTAGTCACAAATGCCACTGGTACCACTGTGTCATCCAGTTGTTGCGTGTTCATTAGACAGCTTGTGTTTGCCCACTCTGCCCTCTTGTGAGCATATTTTTTTCTTTTAAGTTGTGCTGGTGGATTATTTTAAAATGGTTTGATTTTATTCCTGTTTAGGACCATGTTTGACATTACAATTATCAAATAAATAAATATTTTTTAATGCAGCAATTTAATAAAGTGGGACTAATAGTGATTTTTTTAAAATTGTCTGTTAAAGGAAATATTGATAGATATTGTTCATACACACTCATAGCCAGTTTTGTAGTTACTACCTAACTAGGTAGTACTGGGCTCTACATATGCCTTCAGAACTGCCTTAATTCTTTGTGGCACATATTCAACAAGATGCTGAAAACAATCGTCAGCGATTTGGGGCCATATTGACATGACATGCACATCCATGATGCAAATTTCCAGCCCCACCACATCCCAAAGGTTCTCTGTTAGATTGAGATCTGGTGACTTTGAGTACTGTGAACTCATTGTCATATTCAAGAAACCAGTTTGAGGTGATTTGAGCTATGTGACATCATTATAGAGCTGGAAGCAGAAGAAGAAGATGGGAACACTGGTCATGAAGTGCTGGACGTGGTCAGCAATACTCAGGTAGGCTGTGGTGTTTAAACAATCCTCAGTTGATACTAAGGGGATTGTTTAAAGAAAATATTCCCCACACCACTGCACCAGAACCAGTATGAATTGTTGATACAAGGCAGGATGAAGCCATGCTTTCATGTTGTTTATGCCAACTTCTGACCCTACCATCTGATTGTTCAATTCAATTTCATTTCAATTTTATTTATATAGCGCCAAATCACAACAACAGTCGCCTCAAGGCGCTTTATATTGTAAGGTAGATCCTACAATAATACATACAGAGAAAAACCCAACAATCATATGACCCCCTATGAGCAAGTACTTTGGGGACAGTGGGAAGGAAAAACTCCCTTTTAACAGGAAGAAACCTCCGGCAGAACCAGGCTCAGGGAGGGGCGGCCATCTGTCGTGACCGGTTGGGGTGAGAGAAGACATGCTGTGGAAGAGAGCCAGAGATTAATAACAAGTATGATTCAATGCAGAGAGGTCTATTAACACATAGTGAGTGAGAAAGGTGATTGAAAAGGAAACACTCAATGCATCATGGGAATCCCCCAGCAGCCTATTGTTGTGGCAGAAATCGAGACTCATCAGACCAGGCAACATTTTTCCATTCTTCTATTGTCCAGTTTTGGTGAGTCAGTGTTAATTGTAGACTTGGTTTTCTATTCTAAGCTGATGAGAAAATCTCAGTATATCAGCAGTTTCTGAAATACTCAGACCATCAAATCTGACACCAACAACTAAGCCATCTTCAAAGTGACTTAAATCTCCTTTCTTATAACTTGGTCATTAGATGTAAACTGTACAGGAATGTATTTCACAACTTCCTTTGAAAATTAGCATGAAGATGCCGCCTGACTTTGCATCACTGTCTGCTTAGCTGTAAACGGACTCCACTACATCTGCTGCCAACAGCACAGAGAGTATTGTGGATAAAGGAGATAGAGCTGCCACTCCAAAGCACCCAACCTTGGAGAAACAATGTCATACATTTCTCTGGATTATGATGTTAAAAAAAAAACAAATTAATGAAATATCACAGAAGTATCTGTAATAGCCTAATATTGGCTTATAATATTAGTCAAGCTTTTATTTAATATAAACTTACTTGTTGTGTGGTACTAGGGATTTGTGAGTAATTACTGCCATCGTGATATGTTACCCATGATATAATGGTGTAATAATAAATGCATTCAGCAGTACTCAATACATTGCAACACAATCATCTATAATCAGAATCATCTGTCCCCATATATGTTTAACTGAAAAAGAAAGTAATAATCCTAAAATGCTGGAAAGCAGGAATTATTCATTTATTCACTTTAATGTAAGTGTGTGTGTGTGCATGTGCAGGAATAGTAATTATTTTTATTTCCTTTTCCTGTTGTTTGCCATTTTCCACCTGTGACTTTGTTATTCACTGTAAGTTGAGCAATTTCCACATGCTTTAGCCTTATTTATTTGATAAGTGCCAGCATAAGGAGTTATGAAGTAGTAAGGGTGGTTAGAGCCACTGCATGCTTTAATAAAAGCCTTGATTTTGGTGGCATCGTCTTGCAGGAGCAAACAACACATCGAGATGTCAATATTTTGTCGTACCCCTCTTTAGTACCAAGTCTCATACTAGTTAAAGTTGAAACCTCTTTTTACTCTCTGGATGTTTACTTCCGACTACGTTCTCTTGTGTCTCTGACCTGCCTGCACTGCACTGCACTTTTTTTTTTTTAACACCCCTTCCCAGGGGGAAAGCGGATAGCACATGTGAACGGATCACTTCTGATTAGAGAGGGTGCTTTAGAAAGATGCCTGCAGTGTTTTTCGTCAGAAACACACAGTGGTGTGGCCTCCCCAGGGAAGACTGCCATTTTCTTAGCACAGAACAACCCCCCAGTGAAGTTGTATTGTCTCCCAGACACTGATAACTTTGGGCTTTAAAACGTGTACAGACCAATGCCTTGTTTCTCACATCATGAGATGATGACATTGTTTAGGATGGCAGCAGAGCTGATTTTAAAATAGACTGCCGGATTCAGCTTCATCTAGTCTACACGTAGAATGGCTTTTTAATTTTGTAAGAGCCTCACAACGTAAACTCACTGTCATTCAATTCTCAGACTGCAAATTTACATATAAAGTGTCTGATAAGCATATTTGCATGTTGCCAACACACTTTGCACAATTTGTGTCAACACATAAAGGCTGGAAGAAATTTGACTTTGTTTTGAATAAATTTGAGTCTTGTGACATTTTGTGTGAGAAGAGGCAGCAAGAGAAAAGATATGGGAGGTAGGTAAGTAGTGCAGGAGGGCGGGGAGCAGAAGCCGGCGACTGATTTGTCTCCGTTCTGTCGGGAGGATTTACGGTGTAAGTGTGTTGAGCCATCAATCAATTGTGGCGCACTCCAAGGACAACTTTGTCTCTTTATGCAATTTGTAAGGCTGTCCAGTCAAATTGATTCCTTAAACAGGAGCCGTCCAGCTCCCTCAGAAGAGTACCCCCCCCCCCCCAAAAAAAAGAAAAAAAGACCATCAACCTCTGTGTTTGCTGTAAACCAGACAATAAATGATATGACTGTTGACTGTCAGTGGACAAAATCCAACTGCAAAATAAAGTGGGTGACAAAAAAAAACAAGATTGGAGAAGTGATTGATTAAATGTGAACAAGTGAGGATTGATGCTGTTGAGTCTCTGTGAAAGATGATCGTGGTATTATGACAGCTATACTGAGTCCTTTGTGGATTACATCTCCATGGAAAACAAGTAAATTCCATTTTCAATAAAAAATTGACATTCATTCCCAAGATTCACTACTGGACAAACTTAGCCTTTGAAGTATGGAAACATTACTTGGGCAATTTGGTCTGAGCTTTCATCATTTAGGGAATTAGTGTCACCGTAAAGGATTGTTATTGTAAGTTGTGTCTGTCATTTTAGCCCCAATAGTGGTGCTCCAAGAATGGCAATGCTGCTTTGTCAGTTAGTCCAGATTGAAATATTTCAGCCATGTGATCCTGATGTTAGTGTTCCCTTTACCTTCACCTGATTGAAGGTTTTACATTTTTTGAACTAAAATCCATGGTTACCTACTGATAAAATTAATAGTTTTGGTCATTTCCCATTTTTTAAGAGGCTAAAATTTGCTGTTCTGAGAGAAATTATGGGTATCAGGAGAGTACCTGGCCTTTCATGTACGGCAGTTAGGTCAGAATTAAAATTTGTCCAACACCTTGGTGTTTGACAATATCACTGCAATGTGAATGACTAATTTTCAAATAATAAAATGGCAATAAGCTAAACAAGTTAAACTGAGCTTATATGTTAAATATTATGGTGAATATGTTCAACATTAAATCAGTAAAACGTTGACATGTTTGCATTGTCGCTGTCAATGTGCTGGCAGCCGACATAGCCACTAGCATTGCTATAGACTTATCTAATGTAGCTCAGTTCATGTACTTCTGCTGGTATATTTACTTGCCTAAATAGTGTTTGAATTATAACAGTATTATTGCCTATATTCTATTACTAGGTGTAAATTGGTGGATGGTCACACAGATTGTATATTAAATATGATGGTCAGGGAATTTCCTTTTGTGAAGCCCCTAGATAAGCGTTTTTTGTGTGTGTGTTTTTTTAAAACTTTTACCATCTTAGTGTTTTGAAACTGGACACGAGATGAACAGATCTGATTGAGAAAGCATCCTCAGCTTAACCTAAATGACATCAGGCTGTGTTCAGTGCGAGTTGAAACCAAACTGAGTGCATAAAGTTACCAAGAAAGTGTTTACTGAGGTCATAGATCTAAGGATAGATGGATGTTCCGTCTCTTTTGTATAGTCTATGGTGGTCCTTGTAATTCTGCTGTGTAGCAAAAAATGCGGAAAAACATTGACAAGAGCATTGGTGAGAAGTGTACAGTGTGCTTTTTGACCGCTGTGCGTACACCATCTTGCACTGCATGTAGCTGTACATTATGGTGCGAAAGCACTCATGTACTCTAAATAGCAAGTGTAAATACAGAGACATTTAGGATGCCGTCTTAGTATTAGAATAGGAGTACAATCCTAAAACATCTCATTTTATTTGTCAGTGTTTTCTCAGTGTTACCTTAATGACATTTGAAATTTGAAAGATAATCAGTATTATTTAAAGTACATCCTGTTTGCCAGATCATATGATCTAAAAAAATGAATAAAAATGCCAGAGAATGGTGCCCGAGGTAGATGCATGTTATCATTTCCTGCTGAGCATGCACTCGGTCTTCTTTCTTGTTGACTGTGTGGAGATTTGGGACATTTAGCGGACAATAGGAGAGCGATTAAAAAAAAACAGGCTGTACACTTGAATAATTGATGCCGGAAATTGTGCTAAGCTTTTCAGAATTCATAATGATCCCCTGTTATCCTTTACCCCAACATAGTTTCTCTCACACACATACCTTCTAATATTTCCAACACTTCAGAGGACATTACACCCATTTATAATAATTTCCGGGACACTTAGCTACTTGTTTAAAACCCTAACCTTAAACCAAGTCCTCATAACATGATTGTATAAACAAATGTCCCCACAACTACAGTAATACGGGCACACACACACACACCACCCAAAATATTCAATTTGTGTACAAATACCTATGATCAACAGCTATGACGTGTGTGTGTGTGTGTGTGAGTACAGTGATCACATTAATATGGAAATTTAAAAAAAAAAAAAACCCGCACATGATAAATTACACTGCTGAGCAAATGTCTTGGCAGTGCTTTTAATATGGTCTTTAAGATTTTTAGATTAGCATCCCATAATTTTTCTGCTGTAAAAATCCAATTCAGGGGAACATTTTCCTTCCTTTCGACTCACTGAAATGACTAGAAACATAAATTTAGAAACAAATTGAGTCAAAGATTATCTAATGGAGCGTGCATCACTGCAGTTTGTCACAAGCTTTAGAGGAGCATTGCTCAACGGCCACAGTTCTTTAACTATTGAAACCATTTTATTTTCCAAATAGCATCGGTTTTGAGCTGTTGCAGCGTACTTTATCATTCATTTAAGACATGAATACATTCTGCCACCACTGAGCCTTTGACAGCTGGGACAAGGCACATATCACATCCATATGACGAATGGGTGAATTTGTGACAACAAATAGCCTGAAAATGTAGTTCATTCCAATTTGATTGGGGGGAAAAATATTCCGTCTGAGGGCTGTCTGACAAACAGCACCATGACATGTCAGTCTTGCAGCACATTTTGTCTGTGATAAGGAAAGTCTAGAGGCAAGGAGATCCAATATTAACAATGGTGTTTTCTTTCACAAAAGAGATCTTTTTGGATGTGACATGTCAGGCAGTCATAAAATAGGTGTGAAACATTAGTCCATTATGTATGCAGTCTTTGGGACTGTGGTTGCTCCAGCAACGCACTTAAATTTAAGACTGTGGCAATATTTGAAAAATGATTTTGAAATCCTACGTAAAACCATGTGACAAGACCACTATTTGGTCAAATGTAGTTAATCGGTCAAGAGTTGGCACGCAACTCTGCTAATACTAATTCAAATTAATGTGAGCCTTACAGACCAATCAGCTCTATATAGGTCACGAATCGAATCTACTGCTGATTTTTTTTCTCCTCTAACACAACTGAACTCCAAAACATGTTCAAGGAAATCTTTTCTTACCTCTTGCACACAGGAGGTGTTTTACATTAGCATTACTGCTGGAAGTTATCTGTTTTGCTGGTTTAGATGAGGGAGACGCCTGAGTAGCGCGTGCAGGAGGCAGGGCACAACATCAGCCCAAATTCAGTCTAACATCAAAAAGATTTTGTGCTAGGGACCTTCATGGTTTAAAACTGCATGATGCACCCCTGTCAGGTCACGTGAGCTGTAACTAGGCAACCAG
>VVHJ01045926.1:29922-43360 GCA_015107715.1 Tylochromis polylepis
CCCCATCTTACCCCCCCCCCCCCCCCCCCCCCATATATATACTGTTATAATGGAGGATGCTAATGTGAACTTGGCCAAAGTTTCAAATGAGGACAGCATAAGTAGAATCGGTCCACATGATCCAAAAGCTCAGGCTTTAGACTGCCGTAAACACTCAGCTTCAGACAGTTTGGCTCTGTAGGAAATTATGTGAAGGGATTATTATAATATGGTCATATCATGCATACACCTCTGGCTGGGAGCAGAGGAGGGAGAGGGGCTTGACTCAGACAGCAGAAGAACAAAAGCCCAGTATGAGACATGTGAGATATGTATTATTCTAAACTGTGAGTCTTGCAAAGCTACTCTAGTCTAAGAATTAAATACATGGGGATGGAAATTAGCATAATGGGTCCCCTTGAAGGTTTTTAGTTTTTTAACTTTTGCAATTATTGTCTGTTGGCATACAGGTTGAGGTATGATTGATGAATGTGAAATGAATGTGAAAATATGTGAATTCTGCGAGAACCCGTACTCTAAAACCAAACATGAATGCACTGGCTAGTAGCTAGTAGCATTTCACAAGTCCAGTTCTTAAATGAGATTCAGTGATTGAACCGCTCATAATTCCTGCCTCTTTTTTTTTGTTTGTTTGTTTAGCTGCATTTCCCCAACTTCAGACAGGCATGTGCCTCTGCTGTCTATTGTTAGTCTAATTGTTTTTACCCCTCAGCTGATGGTGGCTTGGACACCAAAGTTTTTGAATCCCATAACTTGAGAATGAAACGACGTAGGAGTTTCAAATTAGTACCATAGGTGCATCTACTAAAAATCTTGCACGAGTTTGACTCTAGATGACCTCACCTCAAGGTCAGAGGTCAGAGGTCAAGTTTTCTGAAAATGTTGTGAATCCGATAACTCGAGAAGGGGGAAACACCAAGGATTTTGAAATTGATACCATTGATGCATCTCCTAAAATTCTCAGATGAGTTGGAATCTCAGTTACCTTGACCTCAAGGTCAGAGGTCAGAGGTCAAGTTTTCTGAAAATCTTATGAATGCTGTAACTTGAGAAAAAGGTGACATAGAATTTTCAAATTAGGTATATCTGCTAGGTGGCTGAGTGGTAGTAGTAGCTGCTCTCAGTCTTTTTCTAATCAGGAAACACAAAAAATCCATGGATACAACACTGGATAAATTAAGCTACACGACTGACAGGTATAAAGCTGCTCAGCTGCGGCAAAATTGCTAATGTGATTATTTTGCTTTGTAGTGACATCATGACTATTTACCACTGGACTTTTAAACATCACATATTTATTGAACTTTTAAAGAACTTTAAAAAAAAAGTTAATCTAGTCCTCAAACCAGATATAAGAATAATGACCAAAAATATAATAACACAAAAAATGTGCACTGAACTAAAGAGCTGTCAGCCTAGAGTTGTGGCAAAAATCACTGCTGTAAATTTGTTTTTTTATTCGTTTTTTAACTTTATGTACCTATTATTGGTACAAGCTGGCAGGTAGGATGCTAAATGTGATTAAGAGGTTATGAGTGAGTGAAAAGTTCTTTGCGTCTTGGAAAAAATACAAAATAAAATATTTGAATAAATACTGAGACAGAGGACAAATGTGTGCCACGGGAGACTTAACCATGGTCATTGGACTGGCGTTAAAAACGCTAACCAGTGATTTTGCCACAAGGCAAGTTAGATATTTTGCATTTAGGTAACAGCAGGACAGCATGTGTGCAGGAATGGATTTTTATTTTTATGTTTATTGGATTATTTGGTCATGGTTTCTTTGTGTGGCAGAGGAAATGCTGTGGGATAATTTTGTCCTGGGTTTGAGAAATACACATGGCAGCCGTGTGGAAATAGAGCTTAGTTTAAAATAGGATGAAGTGACTGTGGTTGGAAGGAGTAATTTTTTTTTTTTTATAAACTGTTGTGCTGTGCTGTTTTCAAAGGCCCAAGACATGTTGCACATTATTTTGCCATGACTGGCCTCTATTGACAGATTCAACCAGTGACTGTTTTTGTTACCTGTAACCACACCTACTTCCAAACTCTGTCCACGGCCGAGGGGAGTTCAGAAGAAACAGGTGAAGGGCCCAGCTCTCAGTTACCTCCTCCATCTCTTCTTGAAGGTGGAGGAGGGAGATTTTGATTAAAAAAAAATGATGAAAAAATGAGAGCAGAGGTGCCATTTCACTGCAAGTAGAACTCCTCTGTCTACAAGAGCTTTAGGTGGTCGCCATGTGAAGGATATCACAGTTATTTCTGCCACTTCTGACTCCATTATACTTTTTTTCAGCTCGGTCTCTCGCTGCTTATTTGACATTCCCTTCACCTGTGCATTTGCCAAGCGTGGCATTGTTCTGCTATTGATTGGCGAGACCTGGTCAGTCGGGAAGAGTGTGTGCCCGCCAGGTTATCAGTGACATCACTCTTCAGAAAAGCAGCGTTCGCCTCTCCTTTTCCTTATCGACGGTTTGGGGAGTGCATTAAGAGTGGCTGCTCAGCCTGATTTACGGAGACACGCCAACACCTCTCTGTGCACCCTAAAGGCACCAGGTAGCAATCCAGTCTCACTTCCTTTTCCCCGCAAACAGTGTTTATTTACTCCCTCTCAGGGAGGCGATGAATGTGGCTCTGACTGACAAACAATCTTATGATGCAGCCTTTATGTCAGGACTGGATTTTTGTCTCTTTCTCTCTCTCTCTCTCCTCGCCACTCTTCCTTTCTCCAGAATATCTCAGTCTGTTGTCAAGCGTTTTTTTGTTTTTTTTCTTTCCCTAGCCATGGGCCCTGTTGACACAAGAATCCGTCACTTCTCACATAGGGGAGAGTGGGACAAGTTGGCGGCCATTACTATTCATGAGGCAACGTGATCCACTCTGTCACCCGTTGTCAGCACGAGGTGTCTGTCTGCACCACTGCTCCCCTTACTCTTTATCAGCCAGGGGTGGCTAATGAGAAGCACCAGGTTAATACCACCTCTAGAACAGCAATGGCTTTAAACCTCTTAATTCATTTAGACATTGCTAATTGAAACCCATGTGAACTACACTCTGGACACCATCCATTTTCCCACAAGCCACTGCTGAAAGGGAAAATGTGTATGTGATTTGATCACTTTTCTTTTTTTTTGTGGTAGGTGATGGCAGGATTAACTCACCTTGAACCTTTTCTCTTCTGAGTTTGTGTGTCTTCTATTTTTTCGCGCAGTCCCTAGCCTTGCAAATGATAGCCATTAAATCTTGCTGGGAAATGTCACAAGACAAGCACAACCAAATAATATACTTAGAACCAGCAGTGACATCCAATACCAAAAATAACCAGCTTTGGGTAGTCAAAAACATCTTAGTCCAATTAAAGCGAGCAAAAACAGCAGCCATAACTAAGACAAGACAACCTCCTGGATGTGGCAGAGTGTAAATTAAAAAAGTCTTATTCACCCCGCAGTTGTCAGACATGACTTAGTCATCCTGCACTTGAGTGTTTAATCAACATGCAGCGAACACTGTGGGCTTGTTGACTAAAACCAGGAGTTCTGACTCTCCCTCCTTCAGCCCTCTTGCATATTTATCCTTGCAGCTTTTGTCAATCCTGCTGGAAATGAATATTGACAAGAGCGAGAGGGCGTTCTCCGTCCCGCCACACGGTCAACTAGATGCATCAGACACCTTGGGGCTCTTCTGTCCCTCAGTGTGCGAGAGAGCTGAGTACAATGCATGCCAACGTGTTCTTTTTTCTTTTTCCTCCTGCTGTCTTTGATGCATCTTTATGCTACACTGAAGGGCTGTGGCCTAATGATAGGAGATCATTCTACCTACCTTAGACGCAGCTGTAAATATTCAAATGAGCCATCATCAGTCGATGGTGAGAGAGATAACGGGTCCATCTTTTACCTGCCCCTTCTTGTGTGCGACAGCGGGATATATTTAGTTGACGGCATCATCGTCCCCAAAAGCGCTTGATTTGCGGGCATAAATTTCAGCAGACACGCACTCCCTCGCTGTGCCTGCAGAGGCAAATGCTTATTCATTTACCCGTTTGTCATTTCAATAGTTATTTTATGGTGGTGCTGTATTAATTGAACTGCTTCTACTGCACAACAATTCAAGGCCCAGTACATCTATTACAAAGGGAGTGTGCCGGAAACGTTGCTGAACAGGCTCACAAATCAGCCTAAGCTGAGAGGGGAACCTCACAATAATGTAACACAATCGCACTAATCTTTCATTTGCAATGTGCTCCTACCTCAGCCATGCAAGGAAAATGCCTTGAAAGCTGCAGTGGAAAAATCAGATTGGTTGTATGGGAGTTCCACAAGATTACTGCGTATTCGGAGCTGTTGATGTTGTTGTTGGGGTTCAAAGGAAGAAATATTATGTTACAGAAGAATTAGAATGAGGGTTTTCTTTCCTGCTCCTCATTTTGAGCTGCCACCTTAGATGATCCTGTGAAATTGCTGTTAAAGGTTTTGTTTGATATCAATTTCAAATTGGGGTGAAATGTGTGAAATATCCTGGAAGTGCTTCTTATCTCATTATCATGGGTCAGGTATTAGGTCATTTGAAATTGTCTACTGCAACTTGAAGTATTTAGTCAGCTATCATATTTAGATGTAGTTATAGTGCTGTTGAGACTTTGCGCATTTGTTTCTGAAGGAAAGGGTTCCTGTCCTGATTTGGAATGAACATATTGTATTACATCGACTTTGGAAGACTTCATGCTCCTTTTTACTCTTACTACTATTAATAGTAAAAACTAGACGATTGATGACAGTATAGCTGTAAGGCATGTATTCTTTTTGATTAGATTTCACTTTCAAACAAATAACAGTAGTTTAAACTTAAGATGAAAAAATAGCATCATGAATATATTGAAATTCAGACAATTATGTTACAGCTGGCTCAAACACCAAATATAAACACCAGGGAGAAATGCTAATGTATGAATTTTATTGTAGAGAAGATGAATAAATAAATGAAAAGGATATACAAGCATCTCAAAGATACTGCAGCAGCAGGATGAGAGGAGAGAGAACTAAACAAAGAGCCAGCCTTTATAGACCCCCACCCCCATATAACAGACAGACAGACACACACATACACACACACCACCCCCATGCAAGCCAGGACAGGTGCTAACCAATAAACTGATCAGGCTAGAGATAGAAACAGAAAACACCAATAAAACAGGATGTAACACGGTGTAAAGATGGCACCTAAAAGGTGACATTACTCATAAAAGCACAACAGGGCATCTGCAACAACATTTCTCTGACCTTTCTTATGACAGATGTCTAAGTTTGGGCAATGTTGGCCCAGTTCTTTAAACCTGCGGTGTTTCTACATCACATGTTTACACCGACCGTACCCAAAGGGTCGGAAAAAGGAACTGGCATACACTTTGAAGTACCGAAGTGCCCACAGCAGAGCCAAGGCCTCCTCCTCAATAGTGCTGCAGTTTCTCCAGGCCTGTGAGAAATTTCACAAGGCAAAAAAATTACAAGATAGGAAAGATTCTGAGATTCGACTTCAAAAAAAAAAGAAAAAAACGTTACAAGTTCCCCCCCCCATTAAAGAAACCGTATCAGTTCAGCTACTGGTGATGAAGTTCATTTAGTCTTACAAAGTGTATACGTCCAGGAGGCGATGCAACAGTATGGATGATGTAACCAGCGATATCCTTGCACCTTATTGCTAAGTATGCTCTTATTACAAAAGCTTATTGCAAAGTAGACCGGAATTTGATCAGGCCATTGCAAGCACAATCCATGTTAAGTCTTGCATTGTGTAATAGAGGTTGATCTAGCTTTGCGATGCGGTTCCTTAAGGGGGGAAAAAAAAAGGCAAACTTATGTCTTCAAAGTAATTTTTTTTGTTTTGCACATAAATTCATAAATAAATCACTTTTAATACTGAAATAGTTTTTCTTTTCTATATCTATTCTGTTTTTCCACACAATAATGTAGAATCATTCTGTCAAAAAAAAATTTCATCATCTTTTACTTTGAACAAACCGAAGTGATCATTTTTTCCTTGACTAAAGTACCGTCAGTATCAGTCCTCCTGCCTGTTATCAGCGCCACTGCTCTGCCACATTGCTTGACATCACATATTCAAGTCATTGATGTAACAAGCTTTAAGACTAAACTAAAAAATCATTTAAATAACACTAATTTATCTTAGATATAGATTATGCCTTAACAGTGTTTTGAGTTCTCATTTTCTTAATAAAGCTGCTAGGGAAAAAAGCCAGCAGCCTCTTGCTCGCTTTGTTGCTTTAATTCATCTGTTATCTTCTGAAAGACTTAATAATACTTCTGTGACTCAGCATCCCGTTCTCTAAAACAAACAACATGCTCCAGAGCTGATGGGGACATCCAATTTAACTGCCATCTTAATGGAATCTATAATAAGCACAGGGGCTCAATAATGGCAAAGCACTGCATCTTCTGATAACACAGCAAGCATCAAAACCCCTGTGATCACCAAACAAGTCCAGTTTTTTTTTCCCCCCTCAGAGAAGTGAAGAACAAAATGTCTAGATGTCATTGTCAAGTTGCTGGTAACATATTCCCTGTGGGTTCCTCACAGGGGGCTGCCTCAGCTCTCCAGTGGCCCTCACGCCATATAGAGGTAATCTGTAGTCTGCAGCACAGGGGTTTCTCTGCATTTCCTTCCACACTTCTGAAGCCCCCCTGACTTTAATTTCACGGGCACCTGTTCCCTCATGTGCTCATGGCGGAGGAGTCAAATCAGACTTTCATATAGGAACTGGGAACAAACCAGAGACTTGTGATTCAAGTTGAGCAAACATTGCCTCTACTGCAGGACCATGTTACATGATGAGCTCGTCTGGTTCTGACATGTACATGTACATTTTATCCCAAATGGGCACTGCATTGTGATAGTTTGATATTTGTATATAGCATTAAAATGATTAAGTTGTCCCGGATATAATATTTTTTTTAGCCTTTGGTATTAATAAGCATCGAAAAATTGAGGGGTTTGCACAGCAGGGCTGGGGGCCTACAGTGACTTGTTTGATTTTAGAAGCATGACAAAATCACCATACAAATGAGTAAAAGACAATGACTATGCTATGATTTCTGTTAGATAAAGGATAACTCTGAAAGAAAGTTATAAGCATCAGAAAGTCTCATACTTTCTTCTTACAGCCAGTGCATGAGTGCTCACTGTCACTCTTTGAAGCCTGAAATCTTCCTCACCAAATGAACACAACAGAGGGAGAGAGCGGTGCTCCTGTGCCAGAAGAGCAAGAAGTAACTGCAAAGCAGTAGGATACTCAGCATGAATATTTTGTTGGAAAATATCCAGTAGTATGTAAAGTTGCTAAATCCCGCAACACTAACACTAACTAATGGCTGAGCAAATAAAGCCAAGGTGGAAGTGCCAAAAATGGCGCCCTTCATCTAGTGACTGGTCGAGCAGGACTGATCCTCTGACCACTTCAGGCTGGCTCCTAAAGTGAGTAAATCACTATAGACTCCCATGTTAAATGCTCAGCATTACAGCATTAAAAGCCATGTTTACTGGTACAAAAAAATCTCTGGATAATTCCCTTGATTCGATTCCCTTAATTAGTACTTATTAGCAGATGTGTTGTACCCATGAATCTGGACAGTATTCACAGCGTTTCACTTGTTCCACATTCCAAAATGGGTTAAATTCATTTTTCACCTCAGAATTACATAATGACACAGTGAAAAAGTTTGCTTGAAGTTCTTGTAACTGTATTAAAAATGAAAAACAAAACTATAACACATATATAAGGATTCACAGCCTTTACCATGACACACAGAATTGAGCTCAGGTGCATCCTGTTTCCTCTGATCATCTTTCAGGTGTTTCTGCAACTTGATTGGAGTCTGGTAAATTCAGTTGATTGGACATGATTTGGAAAGGCCTGTTTATTTAAGTCAGAGCACAAACCAAGCCATGAAGGCAGGAGACGATCCTGCCTGGAGACAGGATTGCATTGAGGCACTGATCTGGGGAGGGTACAGAAAAGCTTCTGCACCACTGAAGATCCCAGGGGCCTCCATCGTTCATAAATGGAAAAAGTTTGGAAACATCAGAACTCTTTCCGGCCAATCTGAACGATCAGGGAGGTGACCAAGAACCAGATGGTCACTCTGATAGAGCTCCAGTGTTGCTGTGTGCAGAGAGGAGAACCTATGAAGGACAATAACTTCTGTAGCACTCCACTAATCAGGCCTGTATGGTAGAGTGGCCAGACTGAAGCCACTCCTCAGTAAAGTAAAAGTTTGCTAAAAGGCACCTAAAGAATACTCAGATCATGGGAAACAAAATTCTCTGAGGAAACAAAGATTGAACTCTGTGGCCTGAATGCCAAGCATCCTGGCTGACCAATACCATCCCTGGAGTGAAGCATGGTGGTGACAGCATCATTTTCGGATCCAGGGAAGGATGAATGCAGTATTTTACAGAGACATTCTTGATGACAACTTGCCCCAGAGTGCTCTGGACTTCCAACTGGGGCAAAGATGAATCTTTCAACAGGACAGCGACCCTAAGCACACAGCCAAGATAAACAAAGCAGTGGCTTCAAGACCACTTGATGAATGTCCTTGAGTGGCCCAGCTAAAGCCCAGACTTGAACCTGACTGAATATCTATGAAGATATCTGAAAATGGCTGTGCACCAATGCTCCCCATCTAAGCTGATGAAGCCTGAGTGGTTCTGCAAAGAAGAATGAGAAAAACTGCCTAAAAATTGGTGTGGCAAGCTTGTAGCATCATGCTCAAAAAGACTTGAGGCATTAATTGCTGCCAAAGGTGCTTCAACAAAGTATTGAGCAAAGGCTGCGAATACTTACATAGATGTTTTTTATTTGTAATAAATTTGCAAGAATTTCAATTAAACTTTTTCACTTTGTAACTCGTGTGTTAATAAAAGGAGTTAAAAAGCCCAGGCTAACCATCAGCCTCTTGGTTAATAGTGGAGAGCCACACAATAGGACCTCTGTTGAACTGTAGGACATCCAATTTTTTTAATATCCAAAATGCATTCATTGAACCTTCTTATGAAACAGTGATTTCCGAGATTGAAAGTTAAATATAGTTGCAAATCACTTGTATAGTCATGGAAAAAGATGTTATATTGGTGAAGAATTTGACTTAAACGGAGCATGTACAAAGAAAAAAGGAACAGGTCTCAAGACAGACCCCTATGGAACTCCAGATGTCATAATAGCTGACACAGAAGAGTATTTTCCAATGGTAACTGCGAAGGTCCTTTGTTTAATACAAGATTTAAACCAGTTAAGAGTCAAACCCTTGACTCCTCCACAGTGCTCCATGTGCCCAATGAGCAAGTCAAGTCCAGCAAAACTATGAAAGAAGAATGACCAGAGTCAGTATCAAGTAGAATATCAGTTTTTACTTTCAAAAGAGCTGATTCAATACTGTGAAAGCCCTTGAAACATTACTGAAAGGTCTCACATATATTGTTTATGTCTAGAAAGGATAACAGTTAAAAATAAATAACCTTTTCTCTAGAGTCTAGCGAGTCTAGAGTTGAGAAACCAATGGGTGACATCATCTTTTAAATATAGTCAGTGGTAGAGCACTGCAAAATTAAAGATCAAATAGAAGTCAGCATTCAATTGGGGAGCTCCAGGAGCTCCAGTTGGCTAGACGAGGTTATACCATGTTGTAGAAATTTGCTTTCACGCTTAGGAGAAGCTCCTTCTTTGATCTCCTGGAGGCCAAGGGTGAAACAGAGCACAAGGAAAACCTGAAGCTCAAAGAGCTTAAAGTTGGCCAATCATTTTAAAGAAAACAAAGATTGCCGTAACTGGATGTGGGCGATCAAGCAGACTGCGCAAATACAGGCCCGAGGCAAGGAACACGTGTGCAACAGCCTGATGAAACGATAGCAGCTTTGGCTTCTCAACAAATATTCAAATGAGATTACATGAAAGCTAGAGGAATGACAGACAAATGGACACAAATCGGGTTTCATTTGTTTACTCTTCTGCAATTGTGTTAGCCATCCTGCTCCTGGCTCCGGAGGTAATGATTGTGGTGGGACCAGATTAAAGGCTGTAGTCAGCTGTTTAGTGGGGCTCTGCTAACAGAGATTAGCGGCAGCTGCTTGGCGACAGACTTGTGGGGAGAAGGGGGGAAACGACATCTCGGCAGAGGGTTTCATTGTCTCAGACCACAACCACCTTGATGAGTAACAATCCCAACAACAGGAGGCAGTATGAGCATAGAGGATTGGCAGGCTTTGTTTTCTTCAAGCCACATCAAAACTCACTCACCAGCTTGTTGTCTTTCTCCTCTCCTTGTCTCTCTCTCTTTTTCTTCCCTCTTTTTTTTCAGCCTTCTTGGTGGTGTATGCATGGCAAGTCGTTGCAGATGTTGCCCGTAATGATGCAGACGGCACACACAATCATACAGAATGGAAGTAGAGCTGGCTGAAATTAGTAAAAATTACTTTCTCATTACCTCCCTCATTGCTCCTGTAAGTAGTCTGAGTTTCCGCACGATTAGGAGAACGAGCTGTGGAGCACCGTGGCTTACTGCACTCTCACACTCACACATAGCTCGCACACACAAACACACAGGGTGGAAAAAGTAAGTTAGGTTAGCCTTACTTCAACCACTTCTAAAATCTGCCCGAGCACTTGTCACCTCATGTCACCTTCTCACTAGCCATGGAGCAAGCACCATGTCAGAGAGGGGACTATTAGACTCCAAGCAGCTGTGTCATGTTTCACATTTGGCCCTCACCTTCTTTTTTTCCCCCTTTCTAATTATTAACTTTAATATTTCAACCACTCAACCGTCAACCTTTCTTGGGCCTGACGGGAGCTAATTATTGCATGAGCTTCAATGAATGCATTGTGCCCATTTGTCCTTGTCTGAATACAATCAGAATCTCCATTGGCTCAGTTCTGAAAAGCCTGGGGCCAAACACATTTAAATAAACCCACATGGTGAAATTACCTGTTTTGCTCGCAGGTTATTATGAGTGATATACACTGGCCTCTCTCTTAGCCATCGACCGTGTTTCATAATATTTTAATTTTGAGACACAGACTTGATGGAGATGTAAACTTAATGGTTATCCACGCAGGGTATAAACAGGGCATGTTTATGCATGTGGACACTTGGAAAGAGGAAAAATCACTCATTTGTAATAGAAACATGTGCCACAAGAGGCACCTGGGATGAAATTTCTGATTGTGTGCCTGTTCTACAGGCTGCCAAAGCTGGAATACTTAAAAGGGTGCAGTTGGCACGGCTGAGTAATGGATCGCTCGAGATGGTCCGGAACAGTAGCGTGCCAGGATCGCTTTACATGAAACCCAGGAACAGAGAAAATGCAAGATCCGCATAAAGCATTGCAACAGGAAACCCGGAAACTGGTAGCTTGTGAACCACAGAAAAACAAAAACAAAAAAAACCTCAACTTGCTCCTTTTTCTTTTTTTTTTTTTTAAAGGAATGATGGCCTCTTTGTTTTTTTCTTCTTTTGCTCTGAGTATGTGAGTGAAGTGTGCAAGGTGTGCTGTGTAAATCTAGGACATGGCACTGTGCCCAGGAAGGTGTTGATAATGTAATGAGCCTCTGTGTGCAAGAGAAGATATGAATTAGAGAAAGAAAGGGAAAAAAAGTGTCCTCCTGTATTTGCTATGTGTAGTGTGTTCCTGGGCCAACAGATTCTGGTGTTTGTTCTGTTCACATTGATTCTTGTGCCCTGTTATTCATCTCTAGCTTGCAGAAAATGCAAGACAAACATTCATTTGCAAAAACACCGGTGTAATCTAATTCATCAGTGTAAATAAAGCAGATATGCATAATAGTCTTCGTATTATCACATTAGAGGTTTGTAATATAATCGTACTATCAGGGATGGCTTCTGTAGTCACTGACATGCCACAAGCTGTGAAGCTGATCTTTTATAGAAGCGGGGAACAATATCACACCCACAAAATTAGACTTGTTCTCCAGCCAAAAGCTTTGCTATGACTATATGTAGGATATAGCTGTTTTAGCACCTATCCCTGGCGGCAGGACCTCATACAGTGTCAGATGTGTCATGCACTCATTTCTTCCAACTGTGTGGTATTTCTCTCCACTGTGCCTGATGCCTTGTAAAGCATTGCCCAAAAATAACTTCTCCACTGGAATGCTGGAAAAGGAAGGAATCGTGTCCATCCAGTCGCTCTCTGGGAACCCACGCATTTCATCCCAAAATACTCCACCTTGCGTCACTGGACCTTTTGCATAGGTTTAGAAAGGAACTGATGCCAGCTCCAGCAAGAGCATGAATGTCCATTAGCCTGTGCCAAGGTCTCATGGTGTGAAACACTGCCAGCTGACTCCCCGCCATGTAAATGAAAAGGGACTTTTTTTTTTGGCTGGGTCATAAGGTGGAGTCAGCTGAACGGGATTGTTGATCTCTGCATTTTTTTTTCGCGCCCTAAGCTTTAGGTTGGCACTTCCGAATGACCAGCTGTATTCTTCTGTTGAGTAAAGCTTCCCGTGTAGGAACCTTTATGTAAACTGTGTTGGATATCAATATAATTTTATGTATTTGTGTGTGTGTGTACATGCACCAACTGTAATCTACTTCTTCTTGTTTTGTAATTTTATGCTACTTCCCTCCTACTGTTGCCCAGCAGTTATTGTGTACACAACTGCTAACAACATCTCCTCAGAAATGAGGAGGGCATGTGGAGGACACACAGGAGGAATGAACATATGAGGCAAAATGTCTGATGAATAGCAGGAAACAGAAGCCTCGTCTTTTACGTTGTTTCTGAGCAGCTGTGACTCAGAATCAGTTGAGTGGTCGTCTGATAATTGGAAGTTTGGTGGTTCAGTCCGTCGCTCCTGCAGTCCTCACATCAAAGTGTCTTTAAGGAAGAAACCATATTGCAAATAGAAACCAAATCATCGCATGTACATGTGTATGAAGAGGCAACATGAGACTAGAAAAGAGCTGGTCTGTATCACCCTTCTGTCGTCATGGTCAGTGTTAGAGTTTAAGGGGTCTTCAGAGTGTGTAGTATTGTGTGCTTCACAGAGGTGCAATACTGATTTATTCTCATTTTCATTCCCATGTTTTTATAATGCAAATTTTTAAATAGTGCCATCCTAGTAGCCTTACTGTAAAAGAACAATTTTGCAACCTAAATTCCCCTGTCCCCTCGATTAACCTGGCATCTATGTGTGACATCATCAACTGCAATGATCTCCCACCTCCCCACTTGGAAAGATAAGACTAAAATTTGGTCAAATTTCAGCCCAGGATATGGTCTCAGCAAAGACTGTGATAATACAGGCGTCCTCTTCAAGATGGAATTTTTTTTCACACCAACTTCAGTGAGTTTCCATCCATCCATTCTCTACCGCTTATCCTTTTCAGGGTCGCGGGGGGGGGGG